>BSBM01000040.1:2972500-3210000 GCA_027924585.1 Larix kaempferi
AAGCAATCAACAATTTCTTTATTGTCAACAGAGGTTGAATACATAGGTGTAGACAATGTTACCATTTAGGTTGTTTGGTTGCAAAACATCCTCATTGAGCTCAGTTTCCTATTTCATCATCCGACCGTCATTTGGTGCGACAATCAGAGTACACTGAAGTTTTGTAGAGATTCATTGCAGTGACAATCGATTAAACACATCGAGATCCATATGCATTTCATCATAGAGATGGATTTCCCATGAGTGAATGGCTAAGTGACATGTGGCACATTTTTAGAGCTTTTTGAAAAGTAGTTTGTTAATCCCTATGGATAATGAGAGGACTGTATGTCGGCAGTTTGTAGTTGTGTTTATAATTGATTCCGACCAAAAGCAGAATTCCAGTCACAATGAATGTTGTATGCTTGTGTGCATAAAGGTAGTTTGTAATTCTATTTAGTTGATTGAATGAGTAAAAATCAAGGTTATTTTCTGGTGTGTGCTCTGTACATGTTTTTTTTTATGTCTTATTATGTGGCAGAGAAATTTTAACTCTTCCTATATCCATCAAAAATAAAGATACAATCCTAAAACTTGTTTTTTGCAAGTGAACATTATAAAAAACTTGTTTTTAGCAAGCGAACAATATGTTGGAATCAACATATTTATAGATAAAAAACTAAACAAACTTCCCCCTCGAGTTGCTATGACCCTAGGCCATTCATATAAAAGTTTTCAAGCAATAAACTTGATCCTTAACAAAAACCATTCAATGAATATAGTAGAAGTTGAGGATTCACTTCCTTCTCAAAGATTCAGTGCTTTTCAAAAGTAGGCACCATTATAAACTGGTAGTTATGAGTGCCAACCATCAAGGGAAAAGGCACACCACACAGTCAAAAGAATGAACTGCGCAGTAAATAGATCAAATTTTATTTTTCTTCGCTTTAGGACTTTGCAACTTCTAGCATATACCTTGCCAAGTAAACTTCACAAATTAACTATGCGGAAATTAACTGCGCATTTGAACTTTTTACTGCGTAGTTGAACTTCGCATAAATGCGCAGTTCTTTAACTTCGCAGAACTTGATTTCGCAAATCCTTTTTACTGTGTGTTACTTCTTAACTTCGAAATATCTTAAACAAACTTTATCTTTGAAATATGTTTTTCCAAGACATAAGAAGTAAAACATTTACAATGAAACTTATGCGCAGTTACTCCTTGTAAAATAGAACTTTCACCACGGTGAACTATTTGGAAATCTTGATTTGTTTTACACACAGTAAATGTAAACAACATTTACAGAAGTAAATCTAGAGAAGATGTGCGACATGCAATATTTAGCATTCTTGAGAATGAATACCTAAAACTATAGACTTGTATATATTACCATAGTAAACTGCGCAACTTGCCTCAATACATGGAAATTAGTTTTTAATTTGATCTTTTACTTTCACAGAGCTTGGGCTCTTCATACACTTCATGGCTCTTCACTTATTCTCTTCTTCCCTCACACATCTCTCTCTGGGTTTCAACTACCTGCTTCTATTTATAGAGTTTCATAACCACCGACTTGAGATCGCTTCAAGTTGAAGCTACTCTAATACATTTAATACTATAATAAATTTCTACCTAAGAATTCTTGATATGCAGAATACTAATGCGGTTACATAAATAATAACTTGACGTGTGCCAGATTGGCTACAAACTAACTAACTGACTTACTGACAGAGCTGGCGTAGACTAGATACACTATCAGCTCTTAATTACATTTTTGCAACACTCCCCCTTAATTATGAGTGGATGGGTATCATTAAACAAAAATAAAATTTTGCAAAATATTTCTGAGCTGAAACATGCTCTGTGTATGACAAAGTTCACTGTGCGGAACTTGTCACTCCCAAATAGCTTTGCAGATATTGGAATGTGTCCCTTGCCAATGGTTTTGTAAATATGTCTGCTACCTGATCTTTAAACTTGCAAAATTATATACATATTTCTTTGTTGTTATTTCAAGACATGATTTTTCTGTCATCTATGCTGCCTCCATTATCACTATCAGTGTATCCAATGAGTTTGAAATTTTCTGAGGTTGAATACAAAATACCAAAGTCTTTTGTTCCATTTACATACCTTAGAATTCTTTTACCTGCTTGCCATTCTTTTGGTGACTCCATGAATCTTGAGATTAAGTTGACTCCATACATAATATCTGGCCTTGTCACTGTAAGATACATAAGGCTTCCAATAAGCCTTTTAAACAGCGTAGGATCTACATTGGATCCATCATCATCCTTTCTTAATTTCAAACCTCTTATCACTAGTGTTGGAGCTGTCTTACAGTTTAACATCTTAAATATGTTCAAGAAATCACTTGCATACTTCGACTGAGATATAAATATGCTTTTTTCAGACTATTGGACTTCAATGCCCAGAAAATACTTCATAAGCCCCGAATTAGTCATTTTGAATTCACTTTAATTGACTTATCTAAATTATTCTATGCCAAAATCACCAGTAAATATTAAATCATCTACATACAGGTAGACAATCAGCTTATTACCTTACTTGTTGATTTTTGTGTACAGCATTGGCTCACATTCACTTCTGTGAAATCCATTATGAATGGGGTAAGAGTTAATGCGATTGTACCAAGCTCTAGGAGCTTGCTTCAAACCATAAAGTGCCTTCTTCAACTTGTAAACTTTGTGTCCTTATCTTGGAGATTCGTAGCCTTGTGGCCGCTCCACATATACTTCTTCCTCCAAATAACCATTTAAAAATGCAGACTTAACATCCATTTGATAAATAGGCCATTTCTTATGAGTTGCGATGGCCAAAACTGTTCTGATAGTGTCCATTCATGCTACAGGTGCAAAAGTTTCATTGAAGTCTACGCCAGGCTGCTATGTGAATCCGCTTACTACCAATCTTGCCTTATGATTCTGCACATTTCCATCAGCATCTTGCTTGGTCTTATAAATCCATTTCACGCTTATCACATCCTTGTCCTTAGGAACATCAACTAATTCCCATGTTTGATTCTTCTCAATGCATTCTATTTCTTCATCCATGGCGTGTGCCCAAACTTTATCTTCAACAGCTTCTTCAAATGTTAGAGGATTATTAACTTGAGAAAATAATGCAAATACTGAGAATGAATTAGGTGTACCAGTCTCATATATCTCATGCAGAGTTATTGTCTTTGTCGGAGTTGCTGGTGTCGAACTGCGTGAACTGCGTGGACTGCTTGATGGAGTTTGTTGCGCACTTGGTGTGCTTGTCGGAGTTGCTTGAATTGTGACTTGTGTCGGAGTTCCTTGTGCTGAAACATGTTGTGCAGTCCTGGGAGTAGGTAGAGATGCGAAGTTCTGATTCACATACAGAGTCTCAACCACATATTCTGCGATGTCATCATGTTCGACATGTGACACGATTTTAACATTCTTCTCTACAGTTCCATCCCATGCTTCATTTTCTACAAACTGAACATCTTGACTGATAATAAATTTTCTTGCAACAGGATCATACAACTTGTATGCTTTTGTGTCTTTAGAATACCTAATAAAAATGCATTTATTTCCTTTACTGTCTAATTTCCTTCTTAGCTCATCTGGAACATGTGCGTATGCTACACAACCAAAAACTTTTAAATGCGAAACATTATGTTTCATACCTATCCATGATTCCTGTGGAACTTTGTTCTTCACGCTATTCGTTGGACATTGATTCATGATTTAAACAACAGTTTCAACTACTTCATCCCAATATTCATTTAACAGATGCATGGATACCAACATATTGCGCGCCATCTCCATAATGGTTATGTTCTTCCTCTCTGCGATACCATTTTGCTGCGGTGTATACCGCGCTGTGAATTGCTTCTGTATGTCAAGAATTTTGCAAAAAAATAAGAAATCATTTGAAACATATTCACCACCTCTATCTGTTCTTAAAATCTTGATGTTGTAACCACTCTGCTTCTCCACAAGTGCCTTGAACTGCTGAAAACAACCAAACGCATCAGATTTATGTTTAATAAAATATGTCTAGGTTTTTCTTCTGAAATCATCAATAAATCTAAGAAGGTAAGTGCATCCTCCCATGGATGATGTTTGCATCGGTCCACAAATAACAGAGTGCACAATTTCAAGTGGTGTGCGAGCTTTGTATGACTTTCCGACTGGAAAAGTCTCTGTATGTTGTTTTCCAAAAATACAGCCTTCACAAATTCTCTCTGGCTTTTCAATCAATGGCAATCCTTTCACCATGTTCTCCATGTGTAGTAGCTTCATCCCACCAAAATTCAGATGTCCAAATTTGAAGTGCCATAACCATGATTCATCCTTTATTTTTGTTTGAAATGCTGCTTGCATTTCTTCGCTGCCTTTTTCTCCTTGCCGCAGTGAATGTCTGCATCTTTACTTTCTGCTTTGAATGCAGCTCAAGAATTTTCATTTTGTCTTTCATGAACAACTTGAGTTGTTTTTCCTTTTATGATTGGCCTTATCCTCAAAGGAAACAAGCGATTCTTTTAATCTGCACTTCAACTATTAATTGATTGCTTGGATATATGTCCTTGATCAGACAATGCTTTCCTATCATATGAACTCTGTAACCTTTTTCCATCAACTGTCCAATGCTCATCAAATTATGTTTCAAACCTTCAACATAATAAACATCAGGCGTAAATTTCTGCCCCCCCCCTCTTTGGTTAGAATATCAACAGTACCCTTACCCAAAATAGTAACTTTCAAAATATTATTTCCAAGTGTGACATCAGTTTGAACTTATTTATCTAGACTAGAGAATAGATTTAAATTACTAGTCATATGATTGCTACAGCCGAAGTCTAAATACCATATGTCATTTGGACTTTCTTGGACAACATTGCATTCAAGTGGAGATGCACATGCTAAGAACAGTGAGTTGTTCGTAGTATTTTTGTTGCTTGAATGAGTTTGGCTTTGCTTTCCTTGGTCATACTGCTTCTTCCTGCATTCATATGCAAAGTGTCCAAAATTCTTACAATAATGACATCGAATTCTTCATTTATCATATCTGTGTCCACTTGGATGACTGGGGATCTGATTATGACCTCTACCAGTGACATGTGCAGGGCTTCTACTACGACCTCCTCTGAAAGAACTTCGTCCTCTCCATCTAGAGTTTGATCTTCCACTGCCTCTTCCACGACTTATGGATGACTGTGTTGCGAATGCACCTTCCATTGATGTACATCTGAACTGTTGATTTAATGTTCATGATTGAGTAATGAGGATTTCAACTCATCAATAGTAAATTGGGATAGATCTTTGTTTTTCTCCAGGGTCACAACTAAAGATTCAAATTTCTTTGGAAGAACTCTAAGAACTTTTTCAACAACTCTTTGGTCACTTAGATTTTTTCCATGAGAATTTATTTGATTAACCGGACCAATAAAACGAGTATAGAATGATTCTACTGACTTTGTGTCTTTCATTGATAGAGATTCAAAATCTGTGCTAAGAATTTGTAGTTTCGCATTCTTTACCTTGTTCAAACCTTGATATGAAGTTTCCAGCGTGTCCCACGCTTCCTTGGCTGATGTCGTTGCTACTACTCTTGGAAGTATGGATTCATGTGTCGCTTGATGTATGTGGAACAACGCCTTTCCATCTTTCTTCCTCTATTCCATCAAAACATCCTTCTTAGCTTATGTGAGATTGTTGTATGCTGTCAGATCTGATGGTTCTACATAGCCTTTCTGGAATATTTCCCATACATCCTAACCTCTAAACAAAGTTTCATAGTTAGAGACCAATATTCATAATTTTTTCCTAAAAAGATTGGAGTTTGCAAATTACCAAAAGTGGAAGCCTTTTTTAATCACTTTTCGTTTTTTGTAAATAGAATTTCCTTTCTCCGTAAACCAGGCTCTGATATCAGATCAAGGGAAAAGACACACCGCACAGTCAAAAGAATGAACTGCACACTAAATAGATCAACTTTTATTTTTCTTCGCATTAGGACTTCCCAACTTCTAGCATATACCTTTGAAACAAACTTCACAAAACTGCACACTGCGCATTTCAACTTTTTACTCCACAGTTGAATTTCGCATAAATGCGCAATTCTTTAACTTCGCAGAACTTGACTTCCAAAATCCTTTTTACTGTGGGTTACTTCTTAACTTCGCAATCTCTTTATCTTTGAAATATATTTTTCCAAGAGACAAGAAGTAAAACATTTACAATGAAACTTATGTATAGTTACTTTTTGTAAAATAGAACTTTCACCACGGTGAACTATTTAGAAATCTTGATTTCTTTTACACACAGTAAATGTGAAGATGTGCAACATGCAATATTTATCATTCTTGAGAATGAATACCTAAGAAGTTTCATAACCACCGACTTGAGATCGCTTCAAGTTGAAGCTAGTGTGATACATTTAAGACTGTAATAAATTTCTACCTAAGAATTCTTGATATGCAGAATACTAATGCGGTTACATAAATACTAACTTGACATGCGCCTGATTGGCTGACTGTTTGACAGTGCTGTTTTACTGACAGAGCTGGCACAGACTAGATACACTATCAGCTATTAATTACATTTCTCCAACAAACCAATCAATTGCACACCTTTTACCATGAAAAATAGAACTAACCAATGATATTGAGAGTTGAGTTATCTCAAACCAATCAATTGCACACCTTTTACCATGAAAAATAGAACTAACCAATGATATTGAGAGTTGAGTTATCTGCTTACCAAATAAAATAGAACTAATCCAAAAATTAGTTATAAATAGATGATATAATAAAAGGAGCACAAAGGAAAAACTCTCATGTGGGCCTCAAGAAATGAGATCCTAAGGTCTAGAGTGAACGACTTAGTAACAACCAGAGCAAATACAAAAATGAACAAAACATATAAATCCATGAAGCTGAGAAAAAAAATGGCAGAAGCTAAAAAAATTTATGCATTCATATTAATGTTTTAATGAAGAAATATTTAGAATAACTCAAAAGAGTGTAGTTTTCTATTACACTTGAGTTAGTGGCAACCAAAATCGGAAAGTTATTTATCTTATTAATGTTTTAATGAAGAAATATTTAGAATAACTCAAACGAGTGTAGTTTTCTATTACACTTGAGTTAGTGGCAACCAAAATCAGAAAGTTATTTATCTTGCCACATTGCTTTATTGCTCGAAACAAGTAACCGATAACTACAACAACTCGAGCACAACATGAGTAACCATTAGAATACAGCATGAGGGCGGTGGTAAAATGAGCATATTGACAATAACACTGACTCTCTTGTTTAAATCATGGCAAAGTCATTTCACATTGGTGTCCTGTCATTGCCTACTCTTCAAGTTGGCTGTGTCATTCCACAAACGAAGAGAAACAATTTTTTTATATGAAATCAAGTAGAAGCAACATTGCCCCGTTGTATAATAACCTCTTTTTATCAGTTAAGCCTCTTTTTACTTCTTAAAACCTGTGAATACTGTATGCAAATCTACAACCTTACATATAACTTGGATGCTTATATGAGAAGGTGTACATTGAAATTATTAATATTTTGAATCACAACTTCCCGACTTTGCATCTCATTCACAATTATATGATATATGGAATTTTTTTTTTTAAATTCTCATAGATTCATTGGTAGAGTATTAAAAATCCTTTCGGGGGATAAAATGTGCACATTTCAAAGTTATTGTGACACTGGTCTATAAAAGCGCTTGATGGAGAAACCTTAAGAGTGATCATTACTAATCTATATTTTAATATAAGTTATATGTTTGTAGCTGTTGATGTAAACATCTGTGGTTGATTGAACTTTGAAGTGATCTGACTCGTAAAATTAAGAATTTTATGGAGTGTTCCACGTAATAATCCTTTATAGGCCGAATTGAAATTCAAATGAATAAAGATCATATTAAGATGCAAATTTAACAATATGAATGATAAATTTGAAACTGTTCAACTCAACTAAATTTTATTAAGAGAGAATCCATATGCACGCTAGAGAGGTACAGTGGAATTTTTATTTACTGGATAGCCATGGCATCATTGGCATCCTATTGATATATTTGGAAGCAAGAGAGATCTAGCAGGATAGACTGGTTCCTGGATTGACACCCAACTGGCTACAGAATTTCTTGTAGTAGTTAACTCTGCTACTTACTTCGCCACTGTTCCCACCGTTACATTCCCCGCTGTTGATGACTTTGATTGTCGCACCGAAGCCCTGCCCTCCGGTTATAGCGGAGTGACAGTCTAGATTAAAGGCTTGCAACTTGTAAATACGCGGCCGCACGCGGTTCGTTCGGTATCGTTGAACGCACCCAATTTTACATTCCATGGCGCCGCCTCCTACTGCCGGGTAAGAACCTTCTCACAGTAATTTTGATTTTGCGGTTCTGAGACGATCACGAGATAAGAGCAGTGGCGGGAATAGATATGCATGGAATACTCTTATTCATACGCGAAGACGACATCCACTAAGATCAATTTTATTCTTTTTATGGAATATGTTTCACGTCAGCCTCAAAAGTTAAAATATAATTACTTTTGTTTAAATAATTTTATAATTTAAAATATTGTGAAATAAGTAAAATCAATGTCAAATCTTTTTGTTAACTTTTAAATATTTTATACTTTTGATAACAACAATTTAAAAAGCATATATTGGTTTTATTTGCTTTTTAATAAACTGATTTTGATATATACATATATAATAATTGTTGAAATGACCAGAGAAAAAGCCGGGAAACGTTAATGTTAACAATTTTTGCCGTACAAATAATAATATAATAACCATAAGTATGAATAAGTTCGATTTAAGCATCTAAAAACAAATCTTGAATGTAGCTGTGGGGAATGCTTTCCTCTAAAACAAAATGTACCGCCTCAAGAGTCGTGGCAAGAAGACCGCCACTGGTCATAATTTAATACAGGTTATTTCGATGGTCAAACAATACAAAGCTTACTCACGAGGCTTCCATTTAATAGGAATTCCATTTGGATGGTGTTGCAGATAAGGTTCGATTTTCTTACCCTCAATTAAATTTATTCTGGCTCCTTATCGGGGTAAATAGAAGTTAGAATTGAGGAAGAAATTCTTCTAAACTTTTATTTCTAAAGACATCTTTTTTAAAGACATCTTTTTTACCTTCTTCTCTTGTGTTTAAATTGAAATCTCTTTTACCTTCTTCTCTTGTGTTTAAATATATCTCTTTAGGAGACAATATTTTTAATGAAAGATAAGTATCTTCAAATATAAATGATATTGTGTCAAAATTAATAACATTATGCAAGTATAATAATATAAAAATCATACTAATAGAGATGCACAAATATGTTTAATAAGGGGTGGCAGGTGCGGGTGGGGTCTTATTTGATCCCGGAGGAAATAAAATTGAATCTATCTCGTGGGGATTAGGAATCAAGACAAACAATGAAGCTGAATGGCTTGCTCTCGTCCTATCTTTCAATATGATATCCTCCCTCAGCATCGGTAATCTCAAAGTTTATGGGGACTCCAGACATGTCATTCAAACAATCAGAAGGGGCGCCGCCCCACATGGATCTAGAGCTTACAGGTACATGCAAAGAATAAAATCTTATCCTCTCTTTTCCCAGTCCTCTTTCTTTCATATCTGTCGATCAAATAACAAGTTAGCAGATGAAGCGGCCAACAAAGGAACATTACTTGACATTGGGCACATGGAGAACATAAATGGTGCCTTGGATTTTCATTTTATACCTTAATCCTTTTCAATGGTTAAAAACATTATGGTTATGGGTTTTATGGGGCTTAGTGGATTGAGGGTCCCCCTCCCCCCATCCCCGTCCTCCTCCGTAGTTGACGATTTGCGTGCCCCTGCCACATGCCCTCCTCTCCACAACGCATGGCATTCGGGACCTCGTGGTGTTGTCAGCTCTCACGAATTGCTCTTAAATGGGCCAACTGCCCCTCCCTTGCTGCATAATGTAATGGCTCGTCCTCTCCACTGTGCGATGAACAGGCTCTCCCTCGGCGACTCGGGCTCTCCTTTCTCCCTTCCCGGACTGTTATTTCACCACAGGGCGGGCAATATGCAGAACATTATGGCGGACATTGCCGCGTTGAGCCACACCATGGTGGACATTAAGCTGTCTGTGCGTAACACCTACAATGAAGTTTGCACAAATGTAAATCAAAATGCGGAAATGGCCAAGGATTTGAGCTACACTGTGAACCAGCTTGCTTGCCAGGATTCCAGAATCGACGACCTGGAGCGAAACCTGTTTTAATTGATGGGTAAGGTGGATAATATGCAGGAAGATATTGCTGTGCTCACCGGGAAATCGCAGGGAAGCTGCGTCCATGGCAGTCTGACGGTCAACCAGGAGATTAAGCAGGAAAAGCCGGATGCGGCTTCTGTCTACCTCAAAAAATATGGATAATTTGCAGTTTCAGTTCAGGTTCCTCTTTTTTGATGTTTAAAAAACTATGTTTTTCTGTATATTCCTAAATCAGCAGTTCGTCAGGGTCTATCCCTGCTCTACTTTGAACAGTTTCAGTCAAGTTTTGTTTAGAACACATACAGGTTTTTGTTTAGAGCTCATAAATTCTCAAGCTCTTGTTACACTGTCAAATTTTTGGGCAAACTTGTAATGAATGGCTGTGCACAGCCTTTATAAATATATCTATTTCCCCTGTTATTGTTAAAAAAAAATATGTTTAATAAGTAAAGTAGAGTATATCAATCTTTGTGTTGTTTAACTTTTTTTATTAATAAAAATACATGTTTAATAATTAATGTAGGGTATAAGTATGTTTAATAATTAAAGTAGAGTATATCAATCTTTGTGTTGTTTAATTTTTTTTATTAATAGAAATACATATTTAATAATTAATGTAAGTTATATTAATCTTTATGATGTTTAATTTTTTATTAAATATATATTTTGATATATTATTAATTTTAACAAAACAAATATATATATATATATATATACATAATAATTTAATATTTTTTTCAAAAACAAATTAGGATATATACATATAAAGATTACACCTACATTAAATCTTGGTTTCATAGTATTTGCTATAATATAAATATTTATAACCTCCTAACTTGCTAAAACTATAGTGAGTTAGGAAAGCTTCTTTTCAAGTTTTTTGAGTACATGGAGTAGTCTATTTATATACCCCATGGCACTTTAAGTGCTCCATGCTATATTGAATGCCCATTTTTAATATAAACAATATTGTATTATATAAATTTACATGTAAAATGAATAGAGATATAGTAATGTGTGGTGTGATGATGATTTTAATGTCTACTGAGATCAAGTTGAAATCAATTTTAGTGTATCAAACCTTAAAAATAAATAAATGAATTATTTGGTTTGTTTTAAAATTTTATTCCTATACTCAAAAGGTGTAGTCTAAATGCTTTCAACCTTTTCCAAGCATATTTTTCATCTTGTTTTGTTGGGAGTATGGTTGAAAATCTTTAAAAAATCTTAGAATCCGATATTAGTTATGAAAATTGCATAATTTGGGTGCCATCGGGGTATTCGAGCATGATGAATCTATTTAGGGATTCAAAAACACAATTTAAACACTTCCAAATATATATTTTACCAAAAAAAAAAATACGTGATTCCGACCAAGTATATAGTCGTCCAGAATTAGAGTTGTTTTGTTACATAAAAGAAGTATCGTAACAAGGTCTATTTAATAATTGAAAGTCTTTAGATGTATCAATACTGTACCATAGTTCTATTGTTTTTATTTTATAAGATATGGGTGATGATATCAGATCTTAGCAGCTCTGTAATATTAGTGTGTTTTGTTTTACAGCTGTTAAATTTCATAAATATTGATAAATGATTAGAGTGAAGTTCGAATACTTTAATGTATGAAAAGAAATGATAGGAGAGTGTATAGTATTTATCTACTATAAGGAAACAGTTAATATACCACGAAACCCTAGGTTTTGTGCAGAATAAGAGATGTTCACTTCTATTGCTATAGAAATATTATAATGTCTGTATAATATGAATGTTTGTTATGTTTTTATGAGTAGATATAAGATAATTTAAATTGCAAAATATAATAGATAAAAGAAATTTCAGGAAAGATATATCAAAATTAGTCTATTCAATCACTGCATATCATTTATCTATTTTAATTTTTCCTTCCCTGTACTAGAGTACGGTACACAAAACAATACGTGGAAAAATATAGGGGAGACATTTATTCAATCATTTCATATACTTAATCATCAGTCTACAAAATCATAAACAGATCATAAATTAAACAATTACTTCCGCGCAATGATAACTATCAATTTTTAACTAATGAATACTAAATCAACAGTTACAGAAAATAATTTAACTACTTAGGAACTAAAATAACAAGTAGAACCTGCAACTGTAGATAGGGTGGAAAAAAACCCAAAGAGGCTTGTTCCTCCCAACCTCCTCCAGAAGAAGCAGCCAAGATCACTTGCTCCTTTTGAACCCCCAAGCCTGTTTACTGAACCACTAGGTAGAAGATTCTGTGTAGAAGCAAGGCACTTAGGTTGTACTTTCAGCAATCAATAGAGACTTGCAATACACCTAAAAACCTCTGCCCTAAGCAGGAAATAACTCTCTACACTCAGTAGTAACTCTGCACTTAGCAGAAGTGAAACAAACTTACAATGCAACTCAAAACATAGCTTCCCCTCATCGAATCTCTTGTGTGCATACAACAGAACCACAAGGTAAATTTTCTTGTCAAAAAAGTGTGAGCCTCTACTCAATTCGATGACTTATAAAGATGCCTAGGTCTTTAGTGGTCAGTTTCCAAATAAATGAGCCTCAAGCTCTAGTCCCATCTTTCAGGGAACTATGACCACAATTCAAGGGAGTTGTCCCATAACAACAACTAGTTACTGAGTTCATGATGTTGCCACTTGTCCATTTCCTTCTACCCCAGATTCCATTCCACCTAGTGGGTCAGTAAACACTCTTTCAATAGTCTCTTTGGGTGAGTGTCTCCTATTTTATTTTATTAAATAATAATATTGTGCAATTACAGTCATCCTTAACCACCTGGCCAAACATAAAACTTTATAATAAAAGTTAAGATAATGTTTTCTTCAAACATAAAATGTTTCAGCAAAAGGGTTATGTTACACTAAGTCTACAACTTCACTTAACACTTAGGAAAACATAATCATACTTGCAAAGTTTAACCTGTGGAGCTCTTTCCATGACCTCCTTGTCATTGGAGGGTACACAATTGTACTTTTTGTTGCAGAAACCCTAAGGGAGAAAAGAGGGATATTACATTCCACCACAATGAATTGATGTTTATCCTAATGGTTATTCACCACTATAGAGATTTGGTGTTTTCCACTTCCACTCCCCATTGGGTCCTTTCCTTCTCTATGCGTGGTACCATATTGAACTCAAGACAATCACACTAATAGTGTTGATCCCCATAGCCCCAAAGAGACACCTAAGGCATAGGTTATGATATGAACTGATGAAACCCTTGAGGCGAGTTCCTTCCCTTGGAACCCCTTCCTCTCCCTATCGATCGTAAAAAATTCTTTGGATTCTGGTGAGTCTCTACTATACATTGGAATATTGTACTAGGTACGAAAGATCTATCCTAGAATAAGTTTAAATATTAGTTCTTCTTTAGATGATTTACAACAAAAAAAACTAATTCCAATTTTGTAGAAATTTTCTCAATCTTTTTCCTGGTATTATATGGATATGAAAGGTATCAATCCAAATACATGAATTCATCATATTTATACACAAGAAAATGTTAAACTAGTGAGACAACCATAGAAGAATGAACCCTATTTTGGAGGACATTGCAAAAGGGGAACTTAAAAAATTATTGGATGTAGATTTCATTTATCCTATATCATTCAACCAATGGGTTTCACCCTTGGTGGTTGTTCCCAAAACGAATGGAAAGTGGAAAGTATGTGTTGATTAGTAAGAATTAAATAAATCCACTTAAAATATCATTTTCATTGACCTTTCATATAAAGTCATGTATACATTAAATAGAGTTTACATATTACAGGATAACAATATCAATAACAACATCAATATTATTTTTGTCTAACTCTGTACATACTTGATCCTTAAATTTATAAATACTACATTAAGATAGTGGTGCACTCTGAAGATAGAGCTCTATCCCTAAATTAACGAATTGGTTACAACCAGAGCGTAATCTTGGAATAGGGAATCAAGTATTCACTGAGTATATGCTACTATCCCTCCAATTCGTCAGATGATGGAAATTTCTAGCATTGATTCCAGGAGAAAAATGATTGAATTGACTATTTATGGCTCATAAATCCCATATTTCCAACTATTGCAAAGATCACATATTAACTGAAGAGAGGCAACTATCTTTAAGGAGACAAAATAATAATTTTACCCTTTGATGAATCTCATGAAGAGGTCTCCAAGTGTCATATCCCGATTAGTAAAGCATAGCCACTTGGAACTTGGATGCATTATAGAAAACATTTTGATAATTACCCTAAAATAGTGGTAACTTAATAAGTAGTTTGACTTTAATAATGTTCTACTTAACCAAAATTAAGACTTTATAATTAAATAAAATGTATAGCTTTAAGTATGCTTTCATGCATTAATATTCATAAAAGTAGACAAAAGAGGGATTTATGATGAAAAATGGAAGGTAAGAGACTTAGTTGAGAGAGATAAAAAGTGTAAAAATTCAGAGCTCAACATCTCCCCCAAACATATGGATTAGCATGTCCTCATGTAGTTTAACTTGAGATAACCATATTTTCTCCTTTCCAAAATGGTTCAAAACTTGTTTAGACTACCCCTTTTAAAAATTCTCTATTTCATCAATAAGGACATTCAAATTGGAAAACGAAGGATTCTTTCTATCTAGTTTCTGCATCTTGATATGGATCATCAACCTCCTATTTTGACTCTTTGTATTTTGATTCCGAGCATACCACTTCCTATCATGTTTTCTTATAAAATTATACTTCTTCTTTATGTCTTGATGTTATTCTCTAATTTTTGCACTCTGTGTTTTGAACTTCTCATTATTTACCTTAATGCTTCGAACTAGAACTTCTAGTTCCTTAATGATTCTCTTCATCTTACTGATTTTATTTTCTTACTTATGTAACTTGGGAGTTAGAATATAAATGGTAAGTTCTATAGGATACACCTTTATTTCATTGAACTATTTGTCTTCAAAAATGTATTGGCCTTCCAGGGTTTTCTTCTCTTCAAAGACTAGTTGATCTTCAAAGACTGGTTCTTTACCTAAAACTGGTTGATATTAAAAGCTGGTTGTTTTTCCAAAAATGGATGGTGTTCCACAACTACTAGTTCTTCAAAATATGATTGTATGAATGCCTCTTTATTGAATGTAGATGAGGGATTTGAACTTTTTACTTTGGAGATCTTCTTTAAGCTGTGAAAAACTGAAACTTTATCGGTATGTTCTGCTTGTGTCGACAACAACTGTAATCTTGCATGGGATGGAAGAAATGTTTCTAGGGTTTGATATTCTATGTTTTCTTGGTGGTTTGGAAGATATAATTTCTATACATGCATCAAAACCCTCATCTTGTGATATTTTTCTTGTGTTATTTAAATATTCACCTCATGGCATTTATCCTTCATTGTTCAAACCTTCATCTTGTGGTGTAATTCCCTTTCTATTCAAAACTTCATGTTGAGGCATATTTCCTTGATTCTGCAATTTTTATTCTCCTTGTAGTGTGTTTGCTCTATTTTGCAAACTCTCTTCATTTTCAATGATAGGGATTTCAAGGTTTCCTTTATTTTGAGGGTTTTCCATTACTGCTACTTCCTCTTGAAAGCCATTTCTTTCCAGGAAATTATCCCAACCCAAAATTAATTTTCTTAACTCCTATACAACAATTAGTTTGATTAGGGAATGATGGTAAATGTACCTATATAAATTATATGATAGGGAAAAATTATACCATACCTCCATTCATAGGCCAAGAATTTGTGCAAGAAGAATGTAATGTCCCATGATGGATCATTTAACCAAGTTTGTGGCACTCGTTTGCTCCAGTCAGGGTTATTTCTGGATTAGTTCAGGAGCATAGTCCATATTCTTCCTTTTAACTGTTGATTTTTAAACCGTTGTTCGCATGTTATTTCCAATCCTATTACCAATTCCAATGATTCTTCTGTATAACCAAGACTGTAATATTCGTTATTTGAGTAGTTTCGTTATTAAATGTCTCAACATATGCCTTGGTTGTTTTACTATTATGTCCTTAGAAATGTTCAAACAATTGTAGTAACCTCACATGATGAAATATTATCCCTTGTTATGCCTAATTTTCTAATTACCCGATCACTTGAGGCTCATACCTGACAATGCTTGGGACTGCTATATTTTCTTCCACTTTGTATGGGTAAGATGATAGTCAACAAATTGACACTTCTCCAAGGGTTCGGATGGAAATGGAGAAACTAGCTAAGTGTTTAAATGAATTAAGTTATGACGAAGTTGGGTGAATAGGAATGGGTCACTGAATCATAATTATGAAGTGTTAAATAATGGTTCATTTTATAAAATCCTTATTTAAATGATTATGTATAAAAATAGTGTGAAAATTCTAGACATGGGCTAGTCATTAGATTGAATGGTTATGGGTTATGAAATATAGTCATGGCAAGTAACTTGTAACTTACTAGGTTAAGAAAAACATGAAAAATATGGTAAATAAATCATGAATCACAAATGTAAATGATATAGAATAGGAGTCATTCATTGCAATGACTAATATAATGTGAAGGTAATAAATGGCGATGATAATAAGCATGCATAAGTTATATTCTCAAGATTTCCAATGATTTTGAAAAGTAGACTTATATCAAAGATCAAATACCTTTTATATACCAAACCTTACTTTTTGAAATGGATCGCTGGATTCTAAAGATAACACCTTCAAAATTATGGATCTCTGAGTCAGAGAGATACTAAATTTATGACCTAGTCATTGAGAGATAGTCTTGAATGCTTGAATACTTCTGAATTGGTCTTCACTTGTGGAACAAACCTTCATTGCTGGAATTTGTCTTTGATTACATGAAAAAATATTTACTACAAGAAATAAGAAGGCTTATTATTGTTGTTGAACAAAGAATGTTATGTTGCTACAAAATAGAGAAAAATATTGTTGTTATTGCTGAACAAATATAATCTACTACCAATACTAATCACTGATAAGTGTGATTAGATTTATTGAAATTTCTTGGTTTTCAAGCATATTCTTGTTCAGTTATGATAGGAATCTGGTTTTTATAATTAAACTCTAATTTTTCTTCACTTTTTTTTAAAATATATTTTTTGGAATTTTGCTAGCCAATTTCCTAGTTTTCAAGCAGAATTCTTGTTCATATATGCTAGGAATATGGTTTTCATAATTAAACTATATATATATATATATATATATATATATATATATATATATATATATATTATATTTTTTATATTTATATTTTTATTATTTTCAAAATCCAGAAAAATGATTTAGGATGGAATAGGAATAGGAGAGTTACCCATCTCATTCACAAATTACATTTCAGCTTGCTAAAGTATAGTAGAAACAATATCATCCTTAGTCACATGGTTATTATAAAACTTCAATCCGTGGCCGTTACTACAAATGAAACTTATGTACCATAAAATATCTTTATCCTTATAGAGCCATGGCAAAAAATAGTTTCAACTTCATACGGGCCAAGCCAGTGAGTGGTAAGCTTACCTTTAAAATATTTAAACTTTGATTCAAAAAGAAAGGCCCAATCACTAGTTTTAAACTATTTATTTATAATAAATCTATCATACCATCTTGCCTGTTGTTGTTGTACAAGAATAGTCTGTTGCAATGCATCTTGATGTATTTCATCTAGTTCATTCAAATGTGGAATTATTTCTTGTTGAGCTTCAGACATATTTAATCCTAATTACGTTGCAATTTATCTATAATTCAATGGGAAGACTCGTACCTATTTTCCATATATAAATTCATATGGGGTGAAACCAGTGGTATTTTTCCATTTTGTTCTATAAGCCCACAAATAATTTAGAAGTTTGTCTACCCAATCTATCTGATGAAGTGTTACTATCTTTGTTAAAATCCCTTCTAAAACTTTATTTGTGGACTCAACTTGCACATTAGCTTGTGGATGACATGGAGTAGACTTCTGGTGTTTAATTTTGTACAGTTGGACAATTGAATAACTTATGGTTGAAGCAACATTTCATCTGTTTCAACTGGATGATCCATCCTCTCGCAACAATCACAACTTCTAAATTACTTTTTGGAATCTCTAAAAAGAGTAGGCCAATAATTCCCTAGATGAATAATTTTGTAGGAAGTCATTTTTCCTAAAAAATGCCCACCACACGGCTCATCGTGGCATGCCTTCAAGATGCCAAACATCTCATCTTCTCTAACATGCCTTAGGATTATCAAGTCTTCTCTAGTATAGGAACGGTCTCCTTGGATCCAAGAATATTTAACACTTTGTCTAGTAATCCTTTGCTTCTCCTTTCGGGAAAAAATTGGTGGCATTTTTCCTATAAACAAATAATTGGCAATATCAACAAACCAAGGAGATTTACAAAAAAATGCAAATAATTTTTCATCAGGATAATTATATTTTACAGGAACAATCTCACAAGAATTTTCGATATAAGAAATGAAATCTACTATTTGATTTTCTCTTCATGGCTTGTCTAAAATAGTAATATTAAATTCATGTAATAATAGAAGCCGTCTTGTTATCCTAAAATTTGATATTCTTTTAATCATAATATATCTAATGGATGAATGGTTTATATGCACAAATACTTCATAGACAGTGATATAATGTCAAAATTTATTGATTGCATAAATGATTGCCAAGAATTTCTTCCCAGTAATAGTATAATTAATTTTAGTAGGATTCAAGGTTTTGCTAGCAAATTAAATAACATAGGTTTGTTGGTTTTCTCTTTGTCCTAAAATTGCTCCTAATGCTGAGTCAAATGTATCATTATATATATGAAAAATTGATTCCCAATTTGGTACTCTTAATATCAGAGTCGTATAAAGTTTCTCTTTAAAAGTGCATTAAAATCAACTTGACAGCTATTATCCCAATAAAATTCAACATCTTTTGCAATCAATTTGAATAAAGGTGAAGCAATTTGAGTAAAATTTCTTATGAACCGCCTATAATACCTTGCATGCCCAAGAAAGATCCTTACATATGTTTTGGAAGATGGAATTGGTAAATTAAGAATTACCTCAATTTGGTTCGAACCAACCATGATACCTCCAAAATATACATGCTGGAAAAGAACAATTCCTTTAGTAAACATTAAAAAAAAAATCATTGCTTAATGCAATATTTATTTCTTGACATCTGCCTAAAACAATTTGCAAATTATGTAATACTTCTTCAAAAGTGTCTCCATATGCTATAAAATAATCCATATAGACCTCTACATAGTCATGGATTAAATAAGAAAAGATAGCTAAAACTATTCTTTCAAATGTAGCAGGTGCATTACATAGTCCAAAGGGTAATACCTTATAAGCATAAGTTCCCCAAGGACAAATAAAATTCATTTTGTCTTGGTCTTCTACAACTATACTTATCTTATATATAGCCACTGAAGCCATCGAGGAAAGAAACATAGTTCTTTCATGTTAATGGGTAAAATCATGAATGTGGGTGTCTATTTTGGGGGTTGTTATGCGAAAATAAATATTGTTTTCTCATGTTTCTTAGCTTCGAGTGAACAAAAGTTATGTTTGTGTTTAAAATTTCACTTTACAGTAAAAACAAAACTTTTGAAGAATTATGTTAGCTTTCTATTCATTATTTTTTCGAAATTTTTTTAATTGATATTCGATATATCAATTTAGCAAATGTTTGGCAGTATGTTCTTATAAAATGAAAGGACTAATAATCAGTCATGTTTGTAGAACTGCATGAACTCATTGTTAAACTTGTGTTTATTAAAAACAGAATATGCTACAAAATCCTAGATAGAGTGTACTAATGCATGAATGTAATTTTGTATCCAATGGGTGAATATACTAATTATTAGAATTTTTTGAATTGGATCGATGTAGAAAAATTGTAGAATATAAACATTACGCAGAGTTGACATTTCTCTCAATCGCCACTAAAACTAAACAATCTATGAGTACCCTTTTGAAGTAGATACTCCAACAATGTGTCTCATAATTTTTTGAATTTTTTCATTGTGTGTTTATGAAGTTATTGAATTTTCATTTAATTGCATCTTCAAAGGAATGAAACCAAACTAGACACATGTTAACAAAAAAAAAATGATCATATCTCAACCAAATACAACAAAATATGTATCTACAGAAACTAGATTCAATGATGATGATAATGGTATCAATTCAAAAAGTAACTTTGTTTTATTGTATAACGCTTTTACCTTCCGAAATTGGAGAATCCTAAAAACGTGTCTATTTTTCAGGTTTTTAAATGTGTTCTCCCGAGGTATTTTTCTGCTGAACAAGTTTTCAGTGAAAAAATAGTTTGGCCGAAAATACTTTTTCCATTTAATGGCCTTCAATGTTAACGTTGATAAAATTTTCAGCTCAAAAATATTTCAGCCGAAAATGTGATCATAAAAAATTTCCATGGGCCGAAATAATGCAAGTCCACTTTTAATAATTAAACCTCCTTCAAACCCCATTTATACACAAAGTGAAATCATACTTTTGCATCTTTCATTTAATAGATATCTTTACAAAATATTTTCTAAGGGATTTGTTTCTAAGTAGATTTTTTCTAAGGGACTCTTTTTGTTGAACTTTGGTTATCGTTGATGTCAACTAATGTCAAAGAGGATTTAGTATTGCTGTGCTAGTTTGAAGAAATATGTGGAATCCACTTTAAATAAGTTTATAAAATAAAGTTTGAAGAAATACATGGATGCCAGTATGAAGAAGTATATCCAAAAATGCATCCAGTCTGAAGAAATGTGGTACAGGTGTAGGTCTCAAGTCCACCCAACTCATGTTCCTTCAAGGTAAAAGTCAAAGAGTTCGCTGGACAAAATTTTGGGAGTGCGCAAGCAAGGCAAAGAGTTGATTGGACAAGGTTCGAGAGTGTGCAAGCAGCTTGGATCAAGAAATAGTTGAACAAGGAAGTCAGTCCTGAAAGTGCGCAAATATCACCGATCATAAGAGGCATTCAGTTTTTGAAGCGTGCACAAGTACAAAAAAGGGTGTAGTGGTTGAAGATGTCAAGTGCACAAGACCCACAAACGACGATACATCAAGGGCAGAAGACCAAACCCCAAGGGCACAAGACCCACTAGACAAAGGACCAAGTAGACGTAAGACCCATAAAGAGATGGCACCTGAGTGGCGTAGAAGATGACAAGTGGCATAGGTGTGAAGTAGTGGAACCGTGAAGCAAGGAAGAAAGGATTCCATGACTAACTTGTGGACATCACCATATATACAGAACAAGTATAAATAAGAAGCCGAGTTGGTGAATGAAGTAATCTTGTGTAAGGAAAGCTAGAAGATACAAATTGATCAAGATTATAATTCTCGGGGCATCAAGGGATCATGGAACCAGAACAAATGGTCTAGCAAAGAGCCAATTGTGCACAAGAAAAGGAATGGAATTGCTGATGATGCACAGAATGATGTAGTGAATCTGTGACAGTTATGCGAATAAAATGAGTACATAGAAAATGTGTTTGAAAGGTTTAGAATGCAGGATGCAAAACCAATTAGTACACCTTTGGCCATCCTTTTCAAAATAATTAAGGTTATGTGTCCCAAGACATAGGAGGATATAGAATACATGTCCAATGTTCCCTATTCATTAGTACTTGACAAATTGATGTATGCCATGGTATGCAAAAGACCAGATATTGCACATACAATGGGAGTTGTGAGCAGATATATAAACAATCTAGGTAAAGAACATTGGAAGGAAGTAAAGTGGATTCTCAGGTATTTGAGAGGTACTTCTACTCATGCATTATGTTTTGATGGTTCACACACTACTCTACAAGGATATGTTGATGTAGATATGGTAGGTGATAAATATAGCAAGAGGAGCACCATAGGGTGTGTCTTTATTATAGGTGGAACAACAGTAAGTTGGATTTCAAAAATGCAAAAATTTGTTGCACTTTCAACAACATAAGCATAGTATGCTTATGCTATGTAGGCTAGTAAAGAGATGATTTAGATACATAGGTTCATGGAGGAATTGGGTAAGAAGCAGACGAATAGAAGGTTGTATAGTGACATCCAAAGTTCCATTCATCATTCAAAGAACTCAACTTTCCATTCTAATACTAAACATATACAACTCAAGTACCATTTCATATAATCTGTCTTGGAAGATGAACTATTGAAGTTAGAAAAGATACAAACTAACTAGAATCCTTCATACATGTTAACAAGGGTAGTAACCAGAGAGAAACCGAGCTCCCGCTCAATTTCAATTGGCCTTCAAGCATGAAGGTGAAGATGAGAAATTTTCGAGGTCCAAGGTTTGGAGCATAGTCTAGCAGATGCAGTAGTAGTGGAGTTGCTTTGATTAGTCTCCAAATGGGAGATTGTTGCTTGTGGATCTTGATCTTCCAAATTCATAGGTCATGTTTTAGCCTTGTTTGGATCCCAAACCATGATGGAGGGGTTGTGGGGGAGATTCCCCCCACCCACTATAGTTTCCATGGGGGGTTTGGGGGGACAATGACTAATTTTGGGAGCCCCCACCTAGCATGGGTTTGGGGGTAGCGCCCCTATAGTGACAATTTCGAAAAAAAATGCCTTGTAAAATGTTATAATTTCATAGTCATGACTTGGTCAATAATGGGTAATTTACAGGCCCATGGTATTTTCCCATGGTAATCCATATTTTAAAGTAAGGCATTGTAATATGAATGTTTGTGGTAGTATTCTAAAGATCCCTATGATTGTGTAAGAGATACTCTGAGAGAGTGAAGAGGAAGTTGCATTAGATGTTATTAGGGTTATATCCCTTCATTTGATGAATATATAAATAAAAGGACTAGCGATTTTTCGATGGATTTATTACAGATTGGGTGAACCACATATTGGTGTCTCTCTTGTATTGTGCTTATTTGTTTTATTTTTGTATCTTATTTTGTATTATTATTCTGCAATCTTGTTTTTCTAACAGCCTCCAATGCAAAGAGATTCCAAGGGGTGTTTCCTTGTAGGGAACCCATCATTTCATGGATTTCTTTTCTTCTCCCTCAACAAAAAATGAAGGAAAGAGTTGTCCAATCCAATGAAGTTTGTATCTACAGGTCTCAAAGGTTTTTTTTAATACTCCTCACGTTTATTATTATATCAAAATACAAGTTTCATCCAAAATTTGTATTTAGAAATTGCAAGGTATTTACGATAGTGTTGAATAGATCTCTTTATTCTAAGCATTTCATTGGAGCAATAACAAATGTAGAAACAAACATATTGAAACCATTACTAAATGTATTCATTACATTTTAATGTTTAAAGGGTTTTGAAAGAAGAAATCTATCATGTTACACAACATATTCAAAACAAGATCCCATGGTATTACCCTTACTTATTTGAACATGAAGCAACCATCATCATTTACCTTACAAAGAATCCCTCTTCGTGTCCTCTTTAGAAATTGATCTAGAAGGTGAAAATGTTGGCTAAGGAAAACAAATATCCCATTCTAAGGATTCTTCCTTGTCCAAACGTATTTATCCCGATTAGTGTTCCATATTTTCCAAAAACGCGTTCTCAATCTCAGATTGTGAGCTTTGGTTTGATTCGAATATGCATAGCATAAGCCGCCTGGCCATGATACACAACTCTGTTCCTGTGTGCGATTCTCCCCTTGTACTTGATTTCTTTTCTGTTATGATTCCTCGTTGAATTGAATCCTCATCTGTTGATGATAGGTTGAACTTGTTGAGAAAAGAATTTGCATATGAAACTGTTAAAATCTAAACAAAGAAGTGAACTCGCACTCTAAAGGAAAAAACAAGGCATCTAGGGCATAAACACACAACCCATAAACACATTTTGGTTAGCCCCTTTTTACTTGGAGATTTGGAAATCTATTGATCATTGATGATATATAGAATTGTCTAGAAATCTATCGATTCATTCATGGCAGATATATTTAAATTCTAATCACATAAGCAAAAATGATTTAAAAAAAAATCTTAAATACATAAAAGTCCACGAATCTTTTCAAATATATTTGTTATTATTATTCCAGTTTCTCAGAGCTTATGACTAAAAATAGCATTATTTCGCTGACTTTGAGAACAATGACGACTCCAAGAGAATGACCAACAAGAGAAGTCAAATCTTTTGCAGTATGAGATTGAAATAGTGGCTGCCAGAATCGAAGAGTTATTTATCTTGCTCCCTTGCTTTATTCCTCGAAACAAGTAACCGAATACAGCATGAGGGCAGTGGTAAAATGAGCACATTGACAATAACAGTGGCCCTCATTTGTAAATCACAGAAAACTCATTTCATATTGGTGACTATGTTATTGCCTCATTTCACATTGCTGACTCTGTTATTGCTGTGTCATTGTACAAACGAAGTGAAAATTTTTTCTTATATGGAATCAAGTAGAAGCAACATTACCGCCAATGTATAGTAAGCTCTTTTATCGGTTAAACCTGTTTTTACTTCTTGAAAAGTTGAAATCTGTGAATTATGAGAAGGTATACATTGAAATTATTAATATTTTGAATCACAACTTTGCACACTTTGCATCTAAGAAATTTCTAATACATTCGCTACTACTAGAGTATCAAGAGCTTTTCAGACTTTTTCAAAGTTATTGTGACATTGTGGTTAATAAAGGCCTTTGATGTAAAAAGCTCAAAGTGATTATTACTTATCTATTTTCATATAAGTTATATATTTGTATATTTTGATGTAAAAATCAAGATGTGGTTTGTTCATTGAAGTGTCCAGAGTTTTTCATTTCAAACCTAGAATTTTAACATCATGTGTTCCACTTAATAATCCTTTATAGCCGGAATCGAAATTCAAATGAAAAAGGTCATGTTAAGATGCAAATTTAAGAACATGAATGATAAATTTGAAACCGTTGATCACTTCAACTAAATTTTATTGTGAGAGAATCCGTGTGCACGCCACAAGAGGTGCAGTGCAATTTTTTATTTACTAGATAGCCATGGACATCAATGGCATCTTATTGATATATTTAGCAGCAACAGAGATTTAGCAGGATACATTGGCTCCGGGATCGACACCCAACTGGCTACAGAATTTCTTGTAGTAGTTCACTCTGCTACTTACTTCGCCACTGTTCCCACCGTTGCATTCCCCGCTGTTGATGGCTTTGATTGTCGCACCGAATCCCTTCCCTCCGGTTATGGCGGAGTGACAGTTGCTGTTCTTCATCCAGAACCACACAGCAGTCTTAAACGAGATGGTGGCGTCTTGTCCCACTTTCTCTGGGTTGTTCAGCCCGTCGAAACCAATGCTCTTTCCAGCTGCTCCATAGTTGTAATTCCTGCAACAATCCAACAGTCAGTCATTATAGATCAGATCAGGAGATCTGTTATAGAAAGTGTAGGGTTTCACGATGCGTCGAGCATACGTACCAGCTCAACTGGAGAGGCCCACGTCCATGGTAGCTTTTACCACTGGTACACGGCCATGTGCTTGAACTCAGACAGTAGATAATTGTAGGCTTTACCTCGTTGATGTAGCACAGACCTGACATGACAGAGACATGATGAGATAAATAACAAATAATCGAGCTCAATATCTAGGAATTGATAGTTTATATAGATAGAGTATCAGATAGATAACAAATAATAGAGCTTAATATCTAGGATTTTATAGTTTAGGAATGGATAGTTTATCAGTGCTGGGAGATTTAAAATCAATAATGGATTGTTTGAAATAGAAAATTTGATGTTTAATTTATTATAAATAAGGAACAATTATTAATATCACTTTCAATCACATTTTTCATGTCTACAAATTAAAGCGATGTCTTCTGAATAAGATTCAAGGTGGAGGACTTTTTCTAAAACATGTTTTTATCTTTTTACAGTGTTAGCTAGTGGATATTGAAGCTTGTAAATCCTTGAAATTAAAAAAAGAAACTCAGAAATTTAAGAGATTTTTGGATTCTTTAAAGCACAAAATAGAAACCCAGTAAAGTTCGGAAGATCTGTAATAAATACTTCCGGAGACCTGTAACAAAGAAACAGGATTAATTGAAAAAGCTAAAAACACAAGTAAAGACATCCAGAAAAGTCCAAGGTGACCATGATAAGTAATTAGGTAGAAGATAGTAAAATCCTCTCAAACTCTAAAAGAATGATGAAGACAAGACAACAAGTAAAGAGATCCAGAAAAGTCCAAGCTGACCATAATAAGTGATTAGGTAGAAGATAGTAAAATCCTCTCAAACTCTAAAAGAATGATGAAGACAAGACAACCTATATTCCAAATGAAATATCTATTATAAAATTGATCAAAAATCATAGAGTAGATGGTTATTGTTAAGTAGAAAGAATAAAATATATACCTCCAGTTTCGTGCATTGCATTCGCGAAGAAGGCGGCGAGTTCTCTCTTCTGGACGTCGCTGGATCCGGTGGTGCCAAACCCAGAATAGGCATTGGCGGCTGCGATGAAAGCATTGTAAGTATAGAATCCCTTGCCTTCGCAGGAGCTGGCAGCTCCGCCTACAAGTCCATTGAAGAAACTCTTGGTAATTATGGTGCCCACGCTTCCACCTCCGCCACTTGGAGATCCTCCTCCTGAGTTGGAGCAGGGACCGCTCTTGCATCCTTTACCGCAGTAAGCAGCGGAGGTGCCGCAGTATCCATACTGGCTGCAACATACTCCGCTGGCACAGCCACAGTTTTGAGCATTAACACTGACGCCCACCAGTAGCAGCACTACAACGAGAGCCATTACCCATTTTTCACAACTAGTAGTACTCGTCATTACCAATAATTTCTTAAGACTCTCTCGACACTCTAAATATTTGATATGTTGATTCAAGTAAGTGAAGGGGATGCTTCCTCTATTTATACAGAAACACTCATCTTATCTGCTCCTCCTGTTCTTTCTTTGGACTGGCAACTTGGCAATGCTTTCATACAGATCGACAGTCTAGATTAAAGGCTTGCAACTTGTAAATACGCGGCCGCACGCGGTTCGTTCGGTATCGTTGAACGCACCCAATTTTACTTTCCATGGCGCCGCCTCCTACTGCCGGGTAAGAACCTTCTCACAGTAATTTTGATTTTGCGGTTCTGAGACGATCACGAGATAAGAGCAGTGGCGGGAATAGATATGCATGGAATACTCTTATTCATACGCGAAGACGACATCCACTAAGATCAATTTTATTCTCTTTATGGAATATGTTTCACGTCAGCCTCAAAAGTTAAAAAATAATTACTTTTGTTTAAATAATTTTATAATTTAAAATATTGTGAAATAAGTAAAATCAATGTCAAATCTTTTTGTTAACTTTTAAATATTTTATACTTTTGATAACAATTTAAAAAGTACATATAATTGTTGAAATGACCAGAGAAAAAGGAAAACGTTAATGTTAACAATTTTGCCGTACAAATAATAATATAATAACCATAAGATAACGAAAGATGGTGGGAGAGTAGATAAGTATGAAGAAGTTCGATTTAGCCATCTAAAAACAAATCTTGAATGCAGTGGTGGGGAATGATTTCATCTAAAACAAAATTTACCGCCTCAAGAGTGGTGGCCAGAAGACTACCACTGGTCATAATTTAATACAGGTTATTTCGATTGTCAAACAATACAAAGCTTGCTCACGAGACTTCGGTCAAGACTTGCTCCACCACTCCTACTTTAACACTCATTCCATTTGGATGGTGCTGCAGATAAGGTTCGATTTTCTTACCCTCAATTAAATTTATTCTGGCTCCTTATATGTTTTCTGGCTCCTTATCGTGGTAAATAGAAGTTAGAATTGAGGAAGAAATTCTTCTAAACTTTTATTTCTAATGAAATCGTTTTTACCTTCTTCTCTTCTCTTTAAATTGAAATCTTTTTTACCTTCTTCTCTTGTGTTTAAATATATCTCTTTAGAAGACAATCTTTCAATGAAAGATAAGTATCTTCAAATATAAATGATATTGTGTCAAAATTAATAACATTATGCTAGTACAATAATATAAAAATTATACTAATTAATGTAGGATATATCAATGTTTAATTTTTTATTAAATATATATTTTGATATATTATTAATTTTAACAAAACAAATATATATATATAGTAATTTAATATTTTTTTCAAAAACAAATTAGGATATATACATATAAAGATTAAATCTTTTAGAATACCTTACTTACACCTACATTAAATCTTGGTTTCATAGTATTTGCTACAATATAAACATTTATAACCTCATAACTTGTTAAAACTATACTGAGTTAGGAAAGCTTCTTTTCAAGTTTTTTGAGTACATGGAGTAGTCTATTTATATACCCCATTGCACCCTAAATGCTCCATACTATATTGAATGCCATTTTTTAATATAAACAATATTATATTATATAAATTTATATGTAAAATGAATAGAGATATAGTAATGTGTGGTGTGTTTTATCATGATGATGATGATTAATGTCAATTGAGATCAAGTTTAGTGTATCGAACCTTAAAAATAAATAAATGAATTATTTGGTTTGTTTTAAAATTTTATTCCTATACTCAAAAGGTGTAGTCTAAATGCTTTCAACCTTTTCCGAGCATATTTTTCATCTTGTTTTGTTGGGAATATGGTTGAAAATCTTTAAAAAATCTTAGAATCATATATTAGTTATGAAAATTCCCTAATTTGGGTGCCATGGAGGTATTCGAGCATGATGAATCTATTTAGGGATTCAAAAACACAATTTAAACACTTCCAAATATATATTTTACCAAAACCGAATTACATGAATTTCCACCAAAACTCATCGTCAAGTCCAAAACATAGAAAGGAAAAAAAAATGTAATATTACAAACATTGAAAACAATATAAAGTAATATTAACTATCAATGAGAAGGTACATCACATTTGAAATTGATGGAATTTTTTAGGAGTTCTTAATAAATGTAGAAGAAAATATGTGATAGCACACGTGGTAGTGTAGTAGGGAAGATAAATTTAATCTATAATGATGAACATCTCAATTTAATAGCATCTTATTCGTATGCAAGCATCTTTCTAAATAGACTCGAATCTGTCTTAACAACAAAATATGGATATTGCAAGGTTGCAATTTCTTTTATGTTAAAGTCATGCATTTATCCTCTTCACGTTGGAATTTCATATATGGAAAGTAAACCACAATATTAAAGTGACAAGCAGACACCACAAAGCAACACATCATTTTCTAATGAGCGGTGAATGAAATAAATTTGCTTGATATAACATGATCTTCCATAGAGTGGATGCCTCTTGCATGCACCATCACTTGTGACCATCGAAGGCCAAACACTTGTAATAAGGGAGGGATTGCATAAGCCATGTGTCTCGAATTCCTTGTTTGGAAACAACTACTTGAAACCACACTTTCCCATGCTAATTTAGAGTTATGGTTGGTAGCTATTGGGACATGACTTGATGACTTGAAAATAGTAATAAAAATTGATAAGAAACATAGCATAGGTTCGTTATGTTCCTCTTATGTTTGGATTAAAGTATATATGTAACACAATTATATGTGAATCATATATATAAATATGTTAGGGGAGTGTATAGATGCCTTGCAATGATTGTTTTTATCACAAACCAATATGGTGATTATAATTTAATTGTCCATTGAAGTGAATTGATGAGCATGTAGAAAAATAAACCATGCTTTGTTGTGTGATTGTTGGATGACCCAAATGCACAAAGTGAAGAGATGAGACATCCAAATAATTGGTTACAAAGGATTTTATAGTAAAGTGTAACAAGAAACTATGAGAGAATTGAAGAAAAAAAGTACAACTTATCCTTTAACTAAATAGTTTATATTTATTTTTTAAATATAATAATTATATATAAATATTATATTTAAAAAATAAATATAAACTATTATTTAAACATAATATTATTCTATATCTCAACATTTTATTGATGTAATATATTATTTTATATCCCAACAATGTTGTAACAATATTCCAAGTGTTTTTCTATAAAAAAAAATGATAATGAATAATAAATAATGAAATAGAATATATATATATATATATATATGAAAAAAAAATTAATGATAAATTATTATGTATTATTTAATTAAAATAGAAAAACATATATATAAATAATTTTTTTTTAAAATAATTCATTTTATATAATCATATGATGAGAACTATCTCTTCACAACACTATAAGCCATTAACATTATTTTTTTATTACATTTCCAAATTTTAAACTTTATAAATATGTACCCTATAACACATTAACATTACCCTTTTCTTATTTTAAAGGATAATTTATTTTATATAACTGCATGATGAGAACTATCTCTTCACAACACTATTTAAACCATTAACACTGTTTTGTGTCATTGCATTTGAAAATTTTGGACTTTTATAAATAAGTACACTATAACACATTAACATTGTCTTTCTCTGCCATTCCATTTGAAAGGTTTAAAATTAATAAATAAATAATTATATTATTTGCGATTTGAAAAGTTTGGAGTTCATAACTAATTAATTGTGTGATAAACAAATAAGTAACATATGAAAAATTTATAAAACCAATGGTAAAGGAATTCTATAAGAAGGTGTGATCTATTTAACTTTAATTAAATAAAATCTTAAATCTCTTTATATTGACCTTATCAACTTTTTTTGTTCTACGTAGTTAAATCATTCAATTCATTTATATGATATATTTAACCTTCATAAGAAAGAAAGTATTAAATCTTTCAATTCAATTTCGATTGTCGTACTTCCATGTTAGAAGAGAGAAAATTAGTGCATGCATGAAATATTTGCAGGACATGGTTCCATGGTGCAATAAGGTAAATATCATAAGCCCTTTATTGAATTGATCCAAACATTTTATTCAATCATGTAAAAGAAACGGAGAATCTTTTAGTTCTAAATTTTCAGCCTTTCTATGACTAATAACAATATTATATTTTTATTTTAAGATGCACTTTTATACTTTCCTCATATCTATCTTGGTCTTTGTCATATAAATGGTTTGTTTCTTAGGTTTTAGATTTTTCATTTTTTTAAAAGAGAGACTATGTTTATGAGATTTTAGATTTTTCATTATTAAAAAAAAAAGAACACTTATTCTTATAACCTGAAGTTATAATAATTATCCATATATTTAACCATTTTTAAATGTACTAAAATGAAATTAAATTTGTCTACTGAAAGATCGAGTGCTTCATTATTAAACTATAATAGGATTTATTTCTTCATTATTAAAACCATCTTTTAAGAAAGAGAAAATTATCCAGGATTATTGTTTATTCATTTTTAACGTTACATAAATATTTGATTTTAGTATTCGATATCATGATTATCTTATTTTTAAAGTAAAAATAAAATTAAAAATGAAAAATTTCTATTGCATAAGGGAGATTATTGGATCTATTAGAGTTTCGTCTCTAGCTTAAACCAATGCAAATAAGTCTGTGATCGCGAAGTTTTGTGTCAAAAATATTTACATGTGCACATTTTCAAAATATATCTTAAAAAAAAGTCTCTTAAACATTACAATGATCATTGTGTCTGTTTCAAAATATATGATATATGAATTTGATTTTATTATGAAAGAACTAACCTTATTTTCAGAAGTTATAACAAAATTTGATTTGTAGCAAATAGGGTTAGTGTCTAAAGTTAATAAACATTTTTTAATCTGCAATTTATAATTTAATTTTTTGAACTCGACATAAGGGAAATTACAGTAGAAAAGTAGATGATAAAGAGTTAATAAACATCCTTTAATATGCAATTTACAATTTAGTATTTTAAATTGGACAAAAGAGAAATTACAGTAGAAGAATAGATGATAAAGATTATCTGCAAGAAAAAAATTACTAATACACTGGAAAAAATGACTGTTTGTAATATTGTATTCCTTGTAAAATAAACATTTTATAATTGACAAGTCATATAGACACAGACCAAGTTGATTTTCAAATATAACACCTATGATTTGATTTGAAAGAACAGATTGACAGAAAATAGTGCACCCAAACATAATCCATTTAAAACCCTTTGTAAAACCTAGTTTACATCACATAAATAAATCCAAAATAGAGTAGTAAAGCTTATGCCATCATCCCTCTTGAGCCCATTATTTGCTTCACCTCATTCAATATCTGAGGAAACTCATAGAAAATAGAAGATTGCTTCCCCTATTGTCCATCCCTCCTTACTCTATTGTTACCAAATAGTTTATTACATGGTCTGCCACCAATAATGAGATCAAAGCCTCCTAATATATCTACTATTTCCTCTAGTACATCTCTAGTCAAATGTTGAACATCTTCCTTCTCAAACAGTTGACCTGTTTGATGTGTTTTCGTCCACCAACTACTAAGGATAAGCCTTTCTTTGGACATATTTCGACAGACACAACACATTTTAAATGTATGCCAATACGATGCAAAGCAATCTCCGCACCACCGATACTAGAAAATAGAGAAAGGATATTTAGTCCATCCAGATAAAATGGTTTCAAAACAAATAATTGGTATGCAATCCACCATTTTTTTCAACAAAATAAGTGGTTTTTCTAGAGCATGTTTGAAGTTGTGGGGCATGCACACCCCACCAATGAGTTGTCTGACTTATAAATGACTAAACAAGGATTTGCAGTCGGCATTATTCTATAAAAAAAGCTGGCACTTCATCTACATGGGCCAGAGGGGAATCCCTTTCTTTATATCTCAATGTCGATAAGATAGTTGATTCTATATATGTTGGTATCAAGTTCGTGTATTGTCCAATTTTCTTTTTCTTCGATATCGATCAAAAGAAAAAGCACATTTTGATATTGTTTTTAGGTATGGATTCAATCATCTAGTAGTCTCCGGTTCTTGCTTCATAATTATTTGTTTTCCATTCCAATTTTGTGCCGGAGCTTTTTCCAATTAAGAGCAGTGTCCCCAATTGAAAGTGCATTTTTTTCATTAGGTCACTTTTGTCAAGAACACTTGAAAGGATATTAAAATGGTTTATTGAGCAACATATCTTAAGAAGTATTAGAGTAAATTAAAAATAATATCATTAATCTATTGGAATGTAAACCTGATATATTTTATTATCGTGAATAGAGTCTTATATGACAAATTTGAAAAGAAAAATATTCTTTCATCTCCAAACGTGGAGAACCATTCCATGTTTGATATCCTATGTCTTGAATACTCGAACTCAAGATCCAAGAATCCTTATATTCTACGTTTTTGGATGCATTGTTTCGATATTTCTTCTATTTCTCTTAAGAATAATCCCATTTCTTATGCCAACAATCCTTATAAAGATATCTTAATTTTCAACACATAAATAAGTAATGGACTCTTTATTAAATTTCTTATTCTTTTAAATTTTCTGTTTAATCTTCCTCCCCTTTTCATATATTTTTAGCAAAGGTCTTTTTTCTATAGTCATATTCCAAATTTTAATTTTAGCTAATTTTACAACATCTCACCATCTCTTTAATCAACAACTCTTATTATTGTATGTGTTCTTACTAGTAGAACCACCAAATGTTTGCATCCACTTTCATTATTAAATGGTTTCTTTATCATTAATTTTATTTCTTGCATCAACAAATTGATCTCTGACGTCATTTAGTTAACTAAAAATATAATAGAATTGAAAATTATTGCATGCTCCATTCTTTTTTTTGTGTATTAAGCAATGATAATCGCTCTCATACCTTCGAAAGGGTTTGGTTTTCATTTCCTCAAAAGTTATCATAAACTTTCACTATTCAATTGATTTTTTATATTTTCTTTAGAAATATTTGTTTTTTATTTGTAATATTTGACTTTATTAGGTTTGAAATGTGCTAGTTATGTTATAATGAAAGTATTTAAGAATATCTAAATGAGTGCAAAAAATGTTACTTGAAGACACCATTAAGAACAATGAATGATTAATATTATAAGTTTTGTTAATAAATTTTTAAAAATATAGCTTATTATAAATACTTTAAAAAAATTATATTTTAAAATTTAAACTCGTTTAATGAATTTAAAATCTATAAGAATAGTCATCATGCTTCTTTTATATGTGAATGATAGCTTTCTTATAGTAAGATCCCCACATGATCTTGAGAAGCAATTACGAATTTTCAAGGATTTCTACATCAGTATGGATATGACCGTTAACATTGAAAAAACAAAAGTCATGTTTATCAAGTCCAATAAGAGTAATTATGCCAATTTTTCTTATGACAATAGAATCTTGGAGGAAGTAACGACCTATAAGTATCTAGGAATTGACTTTCATCACAATCTCAACTGGAACTATAGCATTCAGAAGAGGATAAATGGGGGGTGTAAAGCCTACTTCGATCTTGAAAACAACTATAAATTGAAAAACCTTGTAAAGTGGGACAAAAAGAAATTCCTCTTTAAAACGCTCATCACTCATGTTATCTTATATGACTGTGAAGCTTGGGGATGCAGCATTTCGAGAAAATCTTGGAGAAGAATTGAGCAAATACAAAAGTAGTTTATTACTTATAATCTCAAAATTAATAGCAACACGCCCTATCCTATTCTCCTATTAGAAGTAGGGCTCTCTCCCATTGAAAGCATGACTATCATTAGATATTTAACGTACAAGAACATATTATAAACAATATGGGAGATGATCGGCTTCCTAACATTTCTCTTTAACTCTAGCCAAAAACACCTTCTCCTTAAGCAGAGATGGCTTAAAGATGCCACGTCTTGGTTAAATTATTGGAGGATTGATGAAACTACCACTCTACAAAATATCGACAACATTAATTGCATTATTACTTCTACTTTCAAAGAGAAAATGTGGTGAAGGAACATTTAGAGGTAAAAAGAAAACTAAGATATTATAAAGAGATCATTAACCCTAATCTCGAGGATCAAAATTATCTTTCTATCTTAACGAGCTCAAACAAAAAAATTAATATTGCCAAGATTAAAATGAACTCGCATGAGCTCCATAGTGAGACTGTGCGTAGGGACCCCTAAAACTCCTTGGGAGGAAAGGATTTGCCATCTATGTGAGTCTACCCATGTGGAAGATGAAAAACACTTTCTCTTAGAATGCTCAGCTTTCAACCACATTATATCTTAGTTCCACAATATTTGCTCTGGCACTGACTTTTCCAACCTTCTTGATCCCCAACACTATAGTGAGCTAGGGACCCTCCTCTCTAAGCTTTTTGAGCATAGGAATAGTATTTTAAAGCAAATCAACTATTCTATATCTTGTCTTTTCTCTTAAGATCCGATAAATCAAGTTTGGTCTTAGTGGATCGTAAAAGTTTCATCATCATCATCATCAAAAAAATCTACAATTTTTTTTAATATTTTTTTATAAAAATAAAACACATTTATTAAAAAAAAATGTTATTTAATAATAATTCATACAATAAATTTTCCATAAATATCAAGAAATATGACATAGAATAAATAGTTATAATTATCTTAATGAATCTAAATTAGACATAAAACAAATTACCTACACTCCTGAAATATGTTAAATTTTAAATTTCCTTTCATAAATATAAAACACATTTATTAAAATCTAAATTAGACATAAAACAAATTACCTACACTCCTAAATTTGTTAAATTTTAAATTTCCTTTCATAAATATAAAACACATTTATAAAAAAATATGATTACGTTTAGGCAATAATATATTTTTTATCTTGTGTAAATAATTCCAATCCTTAACTCGGGTGAATAAATAATAAAAAATACTTAAAATTTGTTTGTCTTATAAGCAATGTGTGTAGTGAATGCCTAGCTTGTTTTTTGAAAAAATTTAATCTAATTTTTTTTATGTTTTTAATTTGAAAAATATTAAAATAAATAAAAGATTATAAAAAATTAAATTTAAGAAAAATTGAAAAGTTGTAATGGAAAGTCGTAAGTTTAATAATCAATATATTATCATATTTATTCATAACTTGTTACATATAATTTTAGTTTATTTATAGCTATTTTTTATGTGTTTTAAATTGTTTTGAAATTTTAATTTAGCATAAGGCTTTATTTTGGGGATCAATATCTTATCACATTTATTCATTTAAATTGTGAAAAATAAAATCAATATATTATAGATATTAGAGAATGCAAGATATATATATATAAAGAAATATTTATTAAAAATAAAATAATTTAATGAGTATTTATTAATATCTAATAAAATTAGGAAATGACATGATAAGAATAGGCTGACAATGAGGTTCGCATCTTAATACATTTATTATAGGAAAACATTATGTGAAAGTTTACATATTGAAATATTGATGTTGATGTTATTAATTAAATTGACGCAAATCTCATAATTGCACAATTCATTGCAAAAATTGTCACCCTAAAGCGTAGCATGTTTTGTCAAAGTTGATTTTGAATGTGAATTAAAAATAAAGCAAACATTTATCCAATTTGCATCAATTATTTATGTTTTCAATGTGTTTTTATTGGCATCATTTGATAAGAGCACAAACTTGGATATTATATTTCGGAACTTTACACATGTTGGTATGGAATTAGATCAAAATTAGAACTAATCTCCTTTATATATATATATGAATATTATTTAACATAAAAACAAATTATTATAATTACTATTTAGTAAATATATCTTAACTAAATTAATAAAATACAATATTGTTGAAAATTAGAACTAATTTTTTATATATGGGTGGGTGCACAAAGATGGTGGCCTCAAAAGTGATAATGAGGTCATTAAGAACACACTCATGCACACACTAATACCAATGCGTGCATGTTCTTATGCTAGAGATTTCCAAACCGCAACCAGGGATTCCATGTCACCCTAACAGGAGCACACAGGCATTATTAGCAAGCATATGCTCCTGTTTTTATATATATATTTTTTAAACACAACGGCTTGTCTATTTTCCCCATAGACAGTGTCATGTGTTTTGGAGGTGAATGAGTACACTACTATAACATTAAGTCATTTCCAAGATAACTAACCACCCACCAACCTTAAGTGCATTGATTACATGTAGGATTTGTGGTTTTTTTGTTTTTTTATATTTTGTATTTTGTTTAAAAATTAAACAAAAATCTAATCCCCAACACAATTTTTTGTATAAATTGTAGCAATATAGACTACAATGAATCCATAAGATAATCCAAACCTAAATCCCAAAGACAATTCAAACCTAAATCCTGAAGACAAACCAAACTTGAACCCCGAAGATAATCAAAACATGAATCCTGAACCACCAAACATTGACATGGAAATTGATTCAAATTTGAGAACACTTAGAAATCTTTGCCATGAATTGATAAACACTAGAGAGCCCACCTGATTTCCACTAGCTACTTCGTTATAGGCAATCATTTCTTCCATTGTAGATGCACAAGGAAAACTAACGAGTATGTCCAACTACAAAGCTAAAATGTTTGAATACTACACGACCAACCTTAGTATAGAGAATGTTAGAAACCTTAACATCTCCAAACAACAACTAATGGCATTTTTTTGACCCAAGAACTCAATTAAATCCACTAGTGACAAAGAGATGCATTTGTATGGATTGGTGCACCTTCCAATGATTCAAAGACCATTCGATGGATAGGGCACTATCTCAACTACGTCAACTACTTTTATATTGGTGAATTTCAAGGGGTGGGTTGTGGATCTACATAGGATACCTAGAACACTAGGTGCAACCCAATGTTAGGTCCTCATACTGCTAGGAGATAGCCCGCCCCCTCGTCCAACATCCACCGATAGGTTGAGCATTACCTAGAACCAAAATTACATATCTACCATGGCTCGTCAACTAGTTTAACACAAAATTTTCATAGCCTTATCACACGAAGAGCGAGCATCAGGTGACATGGGGGAGGAGTTGGGAATTCACCACTATAGTAGGGTCCATGAAAGAGAGGTGGCATGGAGTATCATGTCACCCAAATAAATGTTCCAGTTGTGGGAAGACTTGTTATGGGGCAATGGAGACCAACATACCTGATAGTTATATGGAGACAAATAGTATGTTAACAATCTCCTTTTTCTTCAATAATTATTATATATCATTATATTTTATATGTTATATGTCTAATTATATGGTGTTTGTAGTTTATATGCACATATAGCACACTTGGGTCACCAAGTGATGCAAAAGTGTCAGTATCTACCATTGATGTTCTCGTTGCACTGGCTTGCTCCATTAGTGTAACACACACTTAGGTATGGTTGATCCGCAATGTAGATGAGCAAGGCCTAAACAATGCTAAGATATTGCTGAAATGCAAGAACTAAAACTGAATACAACAATGGAGGGTGAGGCTAGAAGAGCCTCACCTCTCAATGGAGAACCCCAAGAGAACTCTCAGAGCCAACAATCATTAAACAGACTAACAGACACAAGAATGGCACACAATAACTTGTCTTTCATTAGGAGGCCAAATGCCTTTTTATAGATTACAAAGAGAGAGCATAATAAATGCTATTCCTTATTATAATATCTAATCTAATATTATCTCTAATACATTAAAGATATCATATTGAAACTAATATCAAAATGGGGAGTGTGGTTCTCCCATACAGATCATTCCTCCAGGTTGAAGTGGAAAGCGTCCCTGCTTTCCTTCCTTCCGGTTGAAGTTTTAGAGCACCGTGGATGGAGTGCAGCCTGCCATGTTTGCTCAAAAGTTGTAGTGATTCTAGAACAAAAGGATTGTTGATGTTGCAAAGACTAGGAGGGTGGAGACACCTGGCTGCCCAGTGAGTGCGGCTAAGACTGAGAGGGTGGGGACACCTGGCTGCCCCAAAGAGAAAGAGAACCCTTGTGAACCAGTGAAGAGGAACCTCTGGAGCGAGATGGCGAGTGCTACAAAACTGTGTTAAGTGCTATAGAGTACTGCAGGAGTAGCAAAAATGGAACTGAAATAGAACCCACTGAAACATAACTAATATTGAAATACTGCTGAAACATAAACTGAACCAAAAATGTGAGCCCAGTGGGGAGCTTGGACTGAGAGAGGTACTAGGTCCCTATGAAAAGGTTGTTGAAGCCTAAGGAAATGAGAGACATGTTGAAGATGGCATTAGCAAATGCCTAATGAACTTCTGAACTGTGTTGAAAATGCAGTTGGAGATGACTTGCTGGAGAATTCGAAATGTACTTTTGAATAATGCTGACTATGCCCGGTTGAAAATGGCTTGCTGGAGAATGCTGTAGGAACTGTTGAAGCGTGCAACTGGAATAAAGATGCAACGATAATGTGGGAACGAAAATGATAAGGGCTTTTCTTGCTATTGCTGAAGATGAGACGATTCCCCAGTAAACTGTTGGGCGATTTGTATGCACCAAACCTCGAGAAGGAAACGCTAGCCTGGATGAGAAATTGTTGTTAACCTGTGAGATATGAAGAGGTAGATGCGAACTATAGGAAGTCGGTATAGTGAGGCGCAGTTCCTTCTTTGCCTTTGATATTAAGGACTGGAATAGGGCGTCCAAGCTAAACGCTAGCCAAATTATTTCCTGATCTCCATTGTCTTGCAAAAGCAAATACCCCATAATCTTGGACACATTTTACGGCTCTAAGCTCTGAATTCGCCCGAAAACAATCCGTGTAGCATCAAACACGTCCATTTTATTGTCAATATGACCATGCATTAATTACTTTTCTTGCACAGAGACACCAACAGCTTCTATCAATTTACAACTACTAGGGAAATGAAATGATCTACCATGCTGGGGAGGAGAATCATATACACAATAATCTGCTATGCTATGCTTGGGCAGAATGAACAAAGGCAGATGAGCAGGACCTAAACAATGCTAAGATATTGTTGAAATGCAAGAACTAAAACTGAATACAACAATGGAGGGTGAGGCTAGAAGAGCCTTACCTCTAAATGGAGAACCTCAAGAGAACTCTCAGAGCCAACAATCATTAAACAAACTAACAGACACAAGAATGGCACACAATAACTTGTCTTTTATTAGGAGGCCACATGCCTTTTTATAGATTACAAAGAGAAAGCATAATAAATGCTATTCCTTATTGTAATATCTAATCTAATATTATCTCTAATACATTAAAGATATCATATTGAAACTAATACCAAAATGGGGAGTGTGGTTCTCCCATACAAATCAATGGTGGAGTGAGTGGAAAAAATGACTGTTTGTAATATTGTATTCCTTGTAAAATAAACATTTTATATTTGACAAGTCATATAGACACAAACCAAGTTGATCTTCAGATTTAACACCTATGATTTAATTTGAAAGAACAGATTGACATAAAATACTGCACTGAAACATAATCCATTTAAAACCCTTTGTGAAACCTAGTTTACATAACATTAGTAAGTCTAAAATAGAGTAGTAAAGCTTATGCCATCATCCCTCTTGAGCACATTATTTGCTTCACCTCATTCAATATCTGAGGAAACTCAGAGAAAATAGAAGATTGCTTCCCCTATTGTCCATCCCTCCTTACTCTATTGTTACCAAATAGTTTATTACATGGTCTGCCACCAATAATGACATCAAAGCTTCCTAATGTATATACTAGTTCCTCTAGTACATCTCTAGTCAAATGTTTAACATCTTCCTTCTCAAACAGTTGACCTGTTTGATGTGTTTTCGTCCACCAACTACTAAGAATAAGCCTTTCTTTGGACATATTTCGACAGACACAACACATTTTAAATGTATGCCAATACGATGCAAAGCAATCTCTGCACCACCGATACTAGAAAATAGAGAAAGGACATTTAGTCCATCCAGATAAAATGGTTTCAAAACAAATAATTGGTATGCAATCCACCATTTTTTTCAACAAAATAAGTTGTTTTTGTAGTCCATGTTTGAAGTTGTGGGGCATGCACACCCCACCAATGATTTGTCTGACCTATAAATGACTAAACAAGGATTTGCAGTCGGCATTGTTCTACAAAAAAAGCTGGCACTTCATCTACATGGGCTAGAGGGGAATCCCTTTCTTTATATCTCAATGTCCATAAGATAGTTGATTCTATATATGTTGGTATCAAGTTCGTGTATTGTCAAATTTTCTTTTTCTTCGACTACCCATATCGATCAAAAGCAAAAGCACATTTTGATATTGTTTTTAGGTATGGATTCAATCATCTAGTAGTCCCTGGTTCTTGCTTCATAATTATTTGTCTTCCATTCCAATTTTGTGCCAGAGCTTTGTCCAATTAAGAGCAGTGTTCCCAATTGAGAGTGCATTTTTTTCATTAGGTCACTTTTTTCAAGAACACTTGAGAGGATATGAAAATGGTTTATTGAGCAACATATCTTAAGAAGTATTGGAGTAAATTAAAGATAATATCATTAATCTATTGGAATGTAAACCTGATATATTTTATTATCGTGAATAGAGTAGACTATATGAAAATTTTGAAAAAAAAAAAAATTCCTTCATCTCCAAACGTGGAGAACCATTCCATGTTTTATATCCTATGTCTTGAATACTCGAACTCAAGATCCAAGAATCCTTGTATTCTACGTTTTTGGATGCATTGTTTCGATATTTCTTCTATTTCTCTTGAGAATAATCCCATTTCTTATGCCAACAATCCTTATAAAGATATCTTAGTTTTCAACACATAAAATAAGTAATGGACTCTTTATTAAATTTCTTATTCTTTTAAATTTTTTGTTTAATCTTCCTCCCCTTTCCCATATATATTTAGCAAAGGCCTTTTTTCTATAGTCATATTCCAAATTTTAATTTTAGTTAATTTTACAACATCTCACCATCTCTTTAATGAACAACTCTTATTATTGTATGTATTCTTAGTGGTAGGACCACCAAATGTTTGTATCCACTTTTATTTTTAAATGGTTTCTTTATCATTAATTTTATTTCTTGCATCAACAAATTAATCTCTAACGTCATTTTGTTAATTAAAAATATAGTAAAATTAAAAATTATTACATGATCTATTTTTTGACAATAATGCTTGCAATGTTACAATAAAATTGAAAATTATTGCATGCTCCATTCTTTTTTGTGTATTAAGCAATGATAATCGCTCTCATACCTTCGAAAGGATTTGGTTTTCATTTCCTCAAAAGTTATCATAAACTTTCACTATTCAATTGATTTTTTATATTTTCTTTAGAAATAATTGTTTTTTATTTGTAATATTCGACTTTATTAAGTTTGAAATATCCTAGTTAGGTTATAATGAAAGTACTTAAGAATATGTAAATGAGTGCAAAAAATGTTACTTGAAGATACTATTAAGAACAATGAATGATTAATACTATAAGTTTTGTTAATAAATTTAAAAAAATATAGCTTATTATAAATACTTAAAAAAAATCACATTTTAAAATTCAAACTCGTTTAATGAATTTAAAATCCATAAGAATAGTCATTATGCTTCTTTTATATTCAAATGATATCTTTCTTATAGTAAGATCCCTACATGATTTTGAGAAGCAATTACGAATTTTCAAGGATTTCTACACCATGACCGTTAACACTGAAATTAACAAAAGTCATGATTATCAAGTCCAATTAGAGTAATTATGCCAATTTTTCTTATGACAATAGAATCTTGGAGGAAGTAACCACCTATAAGTATCTAGGAATTGACTTTCATCACAAGCTCAACTAGAACTATAGCATTCAGAAGAGGATAAATGGGGGGTGGAAAACCTACTTCGATCTTGAAAACAACTATAAATTGACAAACCTTGTAAAGTGGGACAAAAAGAAATTCCTCTTTAAAATACTCGTCACTCCTGTTATCTTATATGACTGTGAAGCTTGGGGATGCAGCATTTCCATAAAATCTTGGAGAAGAATTGAGCAAATATAGAAGTAGTTTATTACTTATAATCTCAAAATTAATAGCAACACGCCCTATCTTATTCTCCTATTAGAAGTAGGGCTCTCTCCCATTGAAAGCATGACTATGATTAGATATTTAACGTACAAGAACATATTAAACAATATGGTAGACGATCGGCTTCCTAAAATTTCTCTTAACTCTAGCCAAAAACACCTTCTCCTTAAGTGGAGATGGCTTAAAGATGCCATGTCTTGGTTAAATTATTGGAGGATTGATGAAACTACCACTCTACAAAATATCGACAACATTAATTGCATTATTACTTTGACTTTCAAAGAGAAAATGTGGTGCAAGGAACAGTTAGAGGTAAAAAGAAAACTAAGATATTATAAAGAGATCATTAACCCTAATCTAGAGGATCAAAATTATCTTTCTATCTTAACTAGCTCAAAGAAAAAAATTAATATTGCCAAGATTAGAATGAACTCGCATGAGCTCCATAGCGAAACTAGGCGTAGGGACCCCTAAAACTCCTTGGGAGGAAAGGATTTGCCATCTGTGTGAGTCTATGCGTGTGGAAGATGAAAAACACTTTCTCTTAGAATGCTCGGCTTTCAACCACATTATATCTCAGTTCCACAATATTTGCTCTGGCACTGACCTTTCCAACCTTTCCAACCTTCTTGATCCCCAACACTATAGCGAGCTAGGGACCCTCCTCTCTAAGATTTTTGAGCGTAGGAATAGTATTTTAAAGCAAATCAACTATTCTATACCTTGTCTTTTCTCTGAAGGCTCAATAAACCAAGTTTGATCTTAGTGGATGGTAAACACTTCATCATCATCATTATCAAAAAAATATATAATTTTTCTATTTATTTTATAAAAATAAAACACATTTATTAAAAAAAATGTTATTTAATAATAATTCATACAATAAATTTTTGTCCATAAATATCAAGAAATATGACATAGAATAAATAATTATAATTATCTTAATGAATCTAAATTAGACATTAAACAAATTACCTACACTCGTGAAATATGTTAAATTTTAAATTTCCTTTCATAAATATAAAACACATTTATAAAAATCTAAATTAGACATCAAACAAATTACTTACACTCCTGAAATATGTTAAATTTTAAATTTCCTTTCATAAATATAAAACACATTTATAAAAAATATGATTACGTTTAAGCAATAATATATTTTTTATGTTGTGTAAATAATTCCAATCCTTAACTCGAGTGAATAACTAATAAAAAATACTTAAAATTTGTTTGTTTTATAAGCAATGTGTGTAGTTCTGGTGAATGCCTAACTTGTTTTTTGAAAATATTTAATCTAATTTTTTTTTTTATGTTTTTAATTTGAAAAAAATTAAAATAAATAAAAGATTAAAAAAAATTAAATTTATGAAAAATTTAATCTGTGGTTGATTGAACTTTGAAGTGATCTGACTCTAAATATTTGATATGTTGATTCAAGTAAGTGAAGGGGATGCTTGCTGATCTATTTATACAAAAACCCGAACCCGAACCCGAACCAGGCCCGAACCTGGTTTCTTCTTTGGGTTGGGAATAATATCTTTGGGTTGGGGATAGTAACAGAGTTTGACAACTTGTCAATACGCGGCGGAACGCCTTCCGCTCGGGATCGTTGTACGCTCAAATTTTTAGTTACCATTGCGCCGCCTACCATGACCATGAGCTGCTCATATCCTTCTCACGGTAAAAAGAGTTAATTCATGATTCTGTGGTCTTGACTCTTGACACCATATAAGCGTATCCAACCACGATTCTGGATATTTAAGATTTATCATGAAATCTAATTTTCTGAGATATAATTTTTTTTTATGTAAAAAACTTTACGATAGTGTTTAAAATAAAAATAAGTATATAAGGATTTTTTTTTTTAATTTTATATAAAAATAAGCATAACCAATAATATGCTATTAAATAGACCATTATAAGTAGCATACTACTCCATAAACATTGCCGACAACTTGTTTAATTAATTCATATTTAAATAATATATATTATTTATTCAAAAATATCCTAAAAATATTATTCTAATTTTAAAGTTTATTTTTTAATATTTAATATTATTATTTTATTTTTTAAATAAATTATTTTAGAGTATAATTTTTATATAATTACTTCTTATTAAATAATAAAAGAGAAAACTACCTCTATGCAATTTCTTCTTCGGTCAAATTATTATTTATAAGTATTAATATTCTTTTAAAACTTTATATGAGTTTAAATTTAAAATTCATTTTTGAAATGCCACTTTCAAATCATTTTCTCAAAACTTTGAATATCAAGGTTCAAAATAAACTTTATGCATACATAGAGCATGAATTAACACGAGTAAGTTTTTTTTTTTTTTTTTAATTTGTTGATTTTTAAAATGCAAACATAAAATGTGTAGCAATATTTTGTAAACAAAAAAGCAAATTTATAAATATTTTATTTAGTTTTTTTTTTAATTTTTTATTATTTTTAAAAGAAAATATTTTTATTTTATAAAATTTGTGTATATGATTAAAAAAAAAGAAAAATAATGAAAATTTAATTGAGTCTAAAGTGTTTTATGAGATTACACTCCAAAATATAGGTATTAGATTTTTTTTTTCACACAGTAAAATAACTATATTTTATTAAGAAGTATATGAAGTTACAACTCCATCAAACATCACTAAAACAACCTCCCACCAAGACAAAAAAGCCACCAACCCCGCAACATACAAACATTTAAACAGTCAAGAGAAAAACGAAGATTCGAGATTCCAATGTGACTACTTCTTAACTTCTTAATAACAAAACCTTTACATGAGACATATTACGTAAAAGAAATGAAATTGGTGGAAAGAGATGTTCTCTTTTCAAGTGTGTTGAAGAATACAACTAGTATTTGACATTAAAATGATTTTACATCAATCATGTGTGGAGGAAGAGCTTTAGCTCTTGATTAGGATAAGGAATAGTTAGTCAAGCTGCACTATTGAAGTTAAATTTTATGAAATTTGTGGGAAAGCCTTTTTGACCAAGTAGATTATATAACTCAACATTTAGTTTAGCTTAAATTATCTTCGCAACGAAAAATAAATAGGACATATTATGGAAGAATGGATAGGGGGTGCATAACTAATGGCTTTGCGGTTGACCTTAATATTGGTTATTAAAAATTGTGCTCCCACATTAAAAGTATCTTGAGATTCACTTGTAGTTATAAATTAGGTGAATAATACTATGTGAAAATTTTCTTATTACAACATGTTTTAAATGAGATTTGAGATGTGTCTCTCTTACTGTTTAATGCATTTCTTATCACTATATATATAAAGAGATGAACTAAAACTTTAATCTTGAAGTTCAAAGAATGTGTTACAATAGGAGCAAGGATCTTGGACCATTCAATAATATGCACAAGGACTTTTTCTTGGAATATAATCACACCTTAGTGATTTTATTGTGTAGTTTTTCTTATGATAGTTTTTAATTTTTTTGGACAATCCATATAAAGAAACATATAAAGAGACATTTTTTCTGAATATAATCAACTTCAGTAGATTCATTTTAACGAGAGTTATTAAATATTTAGAAATTTACATTTTTTTAATCTTTTTACTCAAAAATCTAAAATTTATCTTGTAATAATAAGTATAATTGTTTTTTAATATTTTTATAATTTTAAAAATACACTTTTAAATATTATCTAGGGATATATATATATATATATATATATATATATATATATATTTCTCACAAATTTTAATTTTTAAAGAAGATTGAATTTATATATTATAATTTTAAAGCAAATTTTAACTTTGGAAAAAAAAAAAAATTTATTTATGATATTATATCATCATTGTTGAAATGACAATGTGCCATTGAACAAAAAAATAATAATAGTACCTAGAAGATAACCAAGATGGTGGGCAACTAGACAAGTATGAATCAGTGCGATTTAACCTTCTAAAAACAAACCTTTAACCTAGTGGTAGGGAATGCTTTCCTTTAAAACAAAACGACAATGAGGATCAAGTGGCAGGCGCGGAATATATTACAGTTAAATTTCTGAATAGGGAATTTTTTCCATTATATTATATTGATTAAAGTATATATCTTTATTTAGGGAAACGTTTTAATAGAGTTAACAAACTTTTACCGGTTTTTGGTACTCGAGTCCTTTCATACTTGCTGTTGGGGGCTCTTTTCCTTTCTGGCTGGGGCAGCCTTGGTTTACATGTATTTTGTTGTTTTTTTTGTGGTTGGTTGTTCTCGCTTTGGTGGGCGTTGTTTTTGTTTCTCGCTTTGGTGGGCGTTGTTTTTGTATTTTTTACTGGTGATGTAAGTCATTTTCTATATAAAGTATAGTATCTTCATGTGTGAAAAAAAGAGTTAACTCGTGATTAATGTATATATTTTTATTTAGCGGAAGTGTTTTACTATTGAGTTAATTCGTTATTGAATTATTTCGTGATTAATGTATATATTTTTATTTAGCCGAAGGGTTTTACTATTGAGTTAATTCGTTATTGAATTATTTCAGTGTTTGGTTAAACTAAATAAACATAATGGAGATTTATCTTGAATTTTGAAATTAGTATAGAATTATCTTGAATTTTGATTTATTAAATATTAAATATAAAAATTATATAATCGGAAGAAATTAATATATCATATAAAATTAAATGATAAAAAAAAATTATTAAATTTGATTTTTTTAAATGTTCAATAGATTCAATTTTAAAATAAATTTAAATCGATTTGTTTTTAATAACTATATATATGTCATACAACTAAATCTATGTCTTGTAGCTTTCAATACAGTTTTTAGAAACAATTTGTGGAATAGGTTAGAAGAGCTAAAAGTTCATCTTGGGTTGAGAGCAGCCGCGATAAGATTGTACGAGAATGTCATTGCCAAATTCAAGAACATGGAGGGGTGGTCAAAAGATATTAATTGTAATATTGGAGCTAAGCAAGGCTTCCTCCTCTCTCCTACCCTTTTCGGCATATATATCAATAAGCTAGAATGTTTTTCAGAGGAAGCAGGTTATGCCGGCATTACCTTAGTTGATATTGTTGTCATTCTTCTCCTTTATGCCAGTGATATTGTTCTTATGGAAAGATGTCCCTTTGACCTTGATAAGCAATTGAGAAATCTCAAGGATTTCTACTCTAACATGGGTATGACTCTTAACACTGATAAAACAAAAGTGATGATCATAAAGCCCAAGCAGGTCACTTATGAAAATTGTGTTTACGATAATAACAACTTGGAGGAAGTTCCCTCCTATAAGTATCTCGGGATTGATAGGGTCACCACAAGCTCAATTGGAACTATAGCACTGAGAAAAGGATTTAAAATGGAGGGTGGAAAGCTTATTTTGGTCTTGAAAACAATTGTAAATCAGCAAACCTTGTGATATGAGATAAAAATAGGTAGCAACAATTAGCTTAATATATGATAATTTGTAACCGCGGAATTTAATAATACGAGTTTCAACAATCTTAACTTAACATTTGTTGTATTAAATCATAAATAAAATTCTGTTATCACTAATAAGTTAGCGACATCTTAATTATATTTATAACAACTATCATTAAGGTAGTTAAATGCATGAATGGACCAACTTTTGATGCGACACCTTTTTAATGCAATGAAATGTATGAATGATGTAATAATGAAATGCCAAGTTAGAAATATGACATGGTACTTTTCCTTGAGACAATACTGACAGTTTTCTTCTTTGTTGTCCAAGAGAGTCCTATGAGGGACCCCGAAGCTTACTTAGCTGCAACGCTAAAGTATTTGACCTGTTCTATGTGCAGACGACAGGTAAGAAGTTTCATGATTGCAATAAATTCTAGTTCGCGTGAGTTCAACTTCATCGTTTGAATATAAAATAGGATAATTAGAGACTGTTGCAATTGTAAAAGTATACAGGTACGATTCACGTACTTACTCTTCAACTTTCCAAGGTTCGTCTTGTATCAACCCAAGTAAACATCGTCACTGTAGTCGTCATTAAACTAGCTGGTTCTGTTGTCACCATTGTGCTAGCTGGTTCTGTTGTCGTCATTGTATTAGTTGTCTTGTTGTCACCATTTAATTGGTAGTACCAAGATGGTACAGTACCATCGTATTGTATGAATAAAGTGGAGAGGAAACTGGAGAACTTATTGTTCCAAATTACCAAACTATATGTGATAGCATGAATATATATGTGAGTTTTATACATCATTATTGATTAACTATATAAGTCTTATGGTTCACCATTCATATTCACTACTATAATTATTTAGGTCTTATGTAAGCAAAACTAGTCTTTCCCAAAGACTAGACATTTGTAGCAATTGGATAATAAACAAATACAACACATAGATTAACTATTTTATCTATTATCCCATATCGTGATATAATCAAAGTCCTATGTATATAGTGGTGTGACTATATCGAATCCTTGGTTTTTATCAACATTATATATTCATATAGAAACTCATTGCGATAAAATGCAAACATTAGATTTATCACTAAACTATATAAATAGTTTGCAATTGTTATCACATTGTGTTATGTTGAAAACGATAAGAATATAGGGCAAGCAATATAATGAAATCTTTGCATATCGTTACTAATACTATGGCGAATTTAAAATGTTATATTAACATGAACAATGCAGGGTTTAAAGTCACGTCGAGAATACTGATAGGAATTTAATTTGAAACTTGACAGGTTGTTGGTTCAATAAATGGCGCCAGTCTCGAGCTGTGGTAGAGATCATGTATTGTTCTTGCATTAAAAGCTTGGTGCCATATCCTACCGAGATGGATGTCCATCAATCCATGTAGATGTGAATGCCTCCAAACTTGTCAATGTGTAAGAATAATGCGCCACGCGTAGGTTGTGCATGCTCCACTATGTGCCATGGTGGCGTTGTCAACCTGTAAGGTAGGTTGGGCATTTATTGTTGATGTCGCTCGTACCAAAGCTAAGTTCGATGGCAATGTGGAGACTGTCGATGATCATGAGTCTAAACCGTCGGATGGAAACCCTAAAGTCTACCATGTAATTGAGTTAAGAACTTGGAAATAGTGGTTCATTGTGTTACTGTTTTTGCTGGAGGTGGTCGATAGGCTGCCGAGATTTTGGTAGGAAGTTTGTAAGAGTTTCGAACCCGAGACCTTCTAAAGAAGTTGACGTTGCAGGTTTTCTTACTGTGATAATGATATGGTTTTGAAGGGTTAGATTCTTTGGTTCGAAAGGTTATAGTTTTAAGCTTTATAATCTCTGAGACAAGAAAGAGTGAGATGAAAGAAAACACAGAGTTTGGGCAAGGATAATAACTCCCTGGTGTCGTTCGTGACAATTTTCTTGTCAAAGCTATGAAGGTAAGCTTTTCTTTTAGCAAAGGATATTTGCATTTCAAAATTTCAGTTTATAATGTATCAGGTAACTAACTCCGGGCTTAATGTTTGTCAGTTGCAGGGTGTAAAAAGAACGTCTGGCTAGGGTATGGCAAAAGGAAAAACCACGCACTCTTACACCGGTAAGCTTCGGGTCTTCCATACCCTCATAGTGCTCTTCGTCTGTGCCATGGCTCCGTCGTTGAAGATGGTTGGGGAAATCTTCGAAATACTTTTATTTGACAGTGATACTTGGGTGCTATATTTTGCAAACTTTGATGTTTATCGACTGGAGATATAACTCGTCGATTTTGAATATTTGGGCTCTTCTTCCTATTGAATTTTTGGGATAAATCCTGTGTAACTTTGTTTTTCAAAACATAATATAAACATTGCTTGAAAGCTTCGTCTTCATTTTGAGGTTATTATGTTGTGATGTTTGAGGTTCTGTGAGATTTGACTTGTTTTTGTAATCGTTTGAGACAGTAAGAAAGAGAGCCGAGGGCTCGAGCTATGTGTAAGCTAATACTTCTTTTGGTAATACATTGTATGTTAAAACATTTGTATAGATATCTGGTTTGTTTATCTGGATACTGTAAGTTGATGTCGTAATTCCTTGTTTGATAATGTTGATAAATAATAGTGTGAAATGTCGAAATGGTTTACAATAAAATGTACATTGGAAACAGATAGTATTAAACCCTACGTTCATATTTTAGTTGTATTTGGATAAAACAAAGATAAAAATGGAAGACTAAACCTAACTAGGGTTTGAAATGAAAACTAAATAAAATATGAATGACACTAACAGTTTTGCAATAGAATAGGTGAGTATAAACAAAGTGATGTTCATAGAGTTTCTACTGTTTGTTGGGATGATAATTAACACGATGTTTATAATAAGAGATAGAAAACCATTTCTTATCAGCAGCAGAATATTTCTATTTAATATATAGTTTGTTTGAACTGTAAGTTTATGAAATTGATAAAATAAGAAATGAAAGAAAAAATTATGTGTATATGAGTGTATTGTAGAAACTTGAAAATTATAGAATGACTGTGAAAAGCTTTTGCTTACAGCATGTAATTCAAGATATTAGTACAGAAAGATAATAACCTTGAAAAACATTTAATAGAGATAATGAAATCAAGTATCTATAACTAATATGAAAACCGGTAATGATTGTTATGTATAATCTTATTTGGAATGATCACTATCATTTAATTGTTACTCTGTTATGATACCTGTATACCTATGACTTCTATACTTTTCTTTTAAACAAAATATTGATAAGATAACAAAGATTATACATTATTCAAATTCTCAGAAAGCTCTGATACTTATAATACATACATAGATATTATGCAGATTCTTTCTACTATTATTTAACTTGGAAACAGAAAAAACTGAAACATATATAATTACTATGTATTTATCGAATTTAAATGGCAATTTGCCTATCTTCTAATCTACTTTAATTTGCATATCTCTACTAGAGTACGATGCTCCCAAATAGCATGTGGAAAAATGGGGATATTGATTTATCAATTTAATATTTAAACTTAAACATTCCAGAATTAGATTCTTTTTGAAAGCAATTAAACAAAATAATATTAGATAAACAGAACATAATTATTTACTGACAATAAGTTAGGAAAACTTTTAAGAACCTGAGAAACTCTGTAGGGAAACAAACAACTCAGGAAGACTGTTCCGCCCAACCAAACTCCTGAAAATAGTCAAATGTTGTCTTAGGACCCCCGAGCCTATTCGCTGAACCACCAGGAGGAAGAAACTTCAGGAATTAGGACTTATTATTGTTGTAACAGTAATCTTCTAAATCTTCATTAGGTAGCAGTCCAAAAAGACTTGCTCCTATAACTCCGTTTCTCCTCAGTAAATAAGAAAAAATCAGTTTTCAATCACCACTAACTTCCCTTATTCGAATCTCTCTTGAAATCACCTGATTTACAAGAGGAAAATATTCTGCAGAAATATTGATTAAGGGGTGCCTTCCCCATTCGAATTTGCCTTTATAGGCTTCCTAGGCCTTTTCAAATGATACTGGGTCATTAAATGAGTTTCCTGCTCACTCCCTCCACCTAGGGGATAATGCCCTATTTTTAGGGGAAGTTGTCCCTTAACCAACAATTAGTGGTGTGATGTAACTGCTGCCATGTGTTCCATACCTTCCAATAGCTTCCATTCCTCCTAGTGGGTCAGTGAACACTCATTCAATAGTCCTCTTGAGTGTTTGTCTCCTAATTAATTTATTTAAATAGTAATATTCAATAATTACATTCATCCATGATCAAAACTGATCATAATTACAAAACTTGTAATTAAATTTAACATAAAGTATTTTTGCAAATAAATAATAATGTTTCAGAAATTTGTGTAGGTGACATTTCTACACTTAGTATCTTCCTGCTCCTACTTCTTCTCAGTCCTCGCACTCCCATCTCCTGCACTTATTCTCTGTGTAAGAGTTTCTTCCTACATATCTACATTTATCTAGCACATTAATTGTTTTATCAGACTTCTGCTCTCTGCTAGTCCACGCGATTATTTTTCTATGGGAATTTTTGCCTACCTTTTACTTAAACCTAACGACTATTTTCCTGAATTATCTTCCATATTCTTCCTTTGTGTGACCATTTACGTGCAGTCTCATTCTGGATTGTACGTTTCCATTCTACATGCCAGTCGTTCTAGTCTGTAATCCATGACCTATGCTATCTTTGAGACTTGAGGTTCTGTCATTTTCCAGACCTGTTGCTCCTCCTGTTAGAATTCTCTCAAGTGTAACTTCTACTTTCCATTCTATCTACCCTATTCTAGATTCTTTATTATGCTCTCTACATAGACAAGCCTCTATATTCTATCCTTCTCATCCTTGCACTCTATCCATTACACATTGTTATCAAATCATTATTGCAGAGTGAGTTTCTAATGTTGGGCATGTTCCTGGAGATTTCCATTTGGGTGCTATCAAGCCCTAATTTGTGAAATGATCTACCACTCATTTTGCAACTATGAAGTCTGTTGCAGTTCTCTCCTACCAGTCTCGTGAATCTGCTCCAGTTGCTACATCTCTCTTGTCGAACCTTGTTGCGTCCACATTTTATGTGAGATAAAAATTGTTATCTCTCCTCTAGTGTTGGTAAACCTCAACCCGACCTCACTTTTGGTATTGCGCTCTCTATCATGGTATATATCCTTAGGATACTATGTGAAGGAGCTATGGTAATATTAGGTGCCCATCTTCTTTGATGACTGGATCTCGTTGTGAACTGTGACTTGAGATGTGGGAGACCGGGTCTATAATGTTGGAGGAGTCGACGAAGATAGCAGAGACAACTTTCACGCTAATTGGAGGTGAAATTTAGAGTTGCTGCTTGTTTTGACAATACCTTGAGCACGAACCCTAATTGCATTTAATCTTGGAATGTAAGATTGGAATAGACCGAATCCAATTAACAGTGAAGAATTTGTATCCAGATGTTAACAAAGAGAAGCCATCTTCAGTAGAATAATATGTTGAATGATTATGAATGAGTGGATGATAAGATATTACAATGAGGCTTGCCTTTATAGGCTTGAGCGTGTATAGTGAAGGGTTACTCCCTTTCACTTAGTAATTAATAAATTATAATTAATGTATTATTTTATATTTGTTTCATTGTCACCCCCTTTAAAGGGAGATTTGTCCTCAAAGTTGTATTTGCTGGCATCGTCTTTTGTTCTTGATTTGTGTCGATGCTTGATTTGAGCTAAGCGATCTAGATTGATCTCTCTATCTTGATGATGGCCTGGGTTCTTCTTATGCTGCGACTCTTTCTGCTTGGGTGGCGAATTTCTTATACCATACAATCGATACTTACTTCCATTCCATTTAAAACTCATGTACTGCTTTTGTAGATTGCTAGAGTATGTCCCTAGCGATGCTAACCAGTTGGCGCCTAATACCATGTCTACTTCCTTGAGTGGTAAAGAAATACAATTGACTTGTAGGTCTAAGTTCTGTATGTGAAATGACACCTTATGACATTTTCTTACTTCTTCTATGTGTTGATTAGCGATGGTTGAGTCTTTAAGCCCTTTTGCGGGAAACACAAAAACATTAAGTTCATTTTCCTTGTTGATGTCGATCAAATTATGGGTACTTCCAAAATCGACAAAAATTGTGATGTCCCTATTCTTAATTTTCCCATTAAGTTGTAGTCTTTTTGGCCATGATTTCCTTGATTCTGTTACTCAGAATATGAGTTGTTTAGTTTTAAGGATGTCACGACTTCTCAACTAAGGTGGAATATATTCCCCTGCGGGTGATTGGATCTCCTTTTGTTGCGTGTAATATGCCTCTCTTGATACATGTACTTCTTTCCCATTTATGATTTTGCAATGTACTATGTGATTGGTTTTGCATTTATGGCCTGGGAACCAATCTTCTCTGCATCGACAACAAGTATTCTTCTTTTTTCTTCTATCATTGTCGATGTGACTAGTCGATGTTTTTGAACCCTTTTCAACTTCATAGCCATACGACTGGTATTTGTTGCACTGATGACCGGGTGACCATATATCTTCGCAATGCCTACATTGTGTCTCTTGTTGTCGTAAAGGTTCCCTTGTCTTGATTTTTTAAACTTTTCTTCAATAAGTTTTGCTTTGCGCCTAGCCTTATCCAAATTGGATACGTTATGTAATTCTAATTCTTCTCTTATGTACATTTTAAGACCAGACACATATGTCTGGAGTCCCTGACCATCTGTTAATTCTGGTACTCATGTCACTAATGCTTCCCATTTTTAGGTGTATTTTTCTATGTCGCTTTCTTGTTGTAGTCTAGTTAGTTTGGGGAAAAATTATTTCTCTCACACATCTTCGAATCTTTTAAAAAAATCATTTTTGAATGTGTCCCAACTATAGGTGCATACATTTGTCGTTTTCTTCCACCACATGTACCAATTGTATGCCTGACCTTTGAGCTACATGGAGGCATATTTAATTTTTTCATCATCTGATAAGATTTTGTGAATGTAGAAGAATTCTTCCACTTTGTTGATCCATGCCACACAATGTTTTGTTTCTCCATCGAAATTGGGTAACTCCAATTTAGGTTTCATTGAGTATTCCCCCATCGATTGCATTGTATCCCAATATGATTTATGATTATTGTAGTCTTTATGGTCTTCTGGGATCTCCACTTTGGGGAAAATTGATTGATGACTATTGGTATCGGCCGAATCACGACATGAGTGGTCTCCCTTTGGTGACTCACCATTTTTAGTGTCATCCCTATCCTTGAAAAACTGCTTGATATTTTATAACCCTTCATCAAAGTATGCTTTCATTTCCTCTTGTGCCTTCCTCATTTCCCATGAGACTGCTCCGACAACTTCTTATTGCACTTTGCATGATAGCTCTTCTTTTTCTTCTCGAAACTCTATTCCAAGTTTGTCGATAGTTTAAATTTTCAAGGATTTTTAAATCCTGCTTTTGGTATTTTTCTAATTTTTTAATCGATCCTTTGTTTCTGCCATTGATCTGGTGCACGACGGAATCTTGTTTCTGAAGGCTAAATATAATAACAATAATAATTTTATATTATATAATAATAATAATAATAATAATAATAATATAGATTGTTAATAAAATTATTTTAGAATAATATTATTGCAATTATTGTGTGTACAGGTTGGAGGAGGCGACGGTGGGAAGAGGTTGAAGGAGGGAGGGATGCAGGACTTAGAGAGTGGGGGTGGTGGATGATAGGTAATGTGAGAGGATGAGTGTTGAGAGTTTGACAGATGGAGTGGAGCGATGCGCAGGTAGGGAGGTGGAGTATGGGAGTAGCATGCAGGTAGGAAGGGTTGCATGCCAGTTGGAGGGGAATGGGAGTGGAGGTGAGACGAAGTGTGAGACGTAGATGAGTGGGAAGGAACTGAGATGAGGAAGACGAATAAGAAGGGATGGTTGATGGAGTGATGCAGGTCGTGGGAGAAGAGGGCGTGGCAGATGGAAGGAGGAAAGCGTGGGAGCAAGAGGGGAGTGTGACCAATGTGAGGGAGAACGTGGAGGAGAGTACATAGGCATGGAGGGAGGAAGGTGACGGTGGATCATGGGAGGGGGGGAAGCATGGGATATAGGGAGAAGGAGCGTGGGGAAGAGGGGAGAGCTGGCATGGGAAATGAGGATGGAATGGGGGGAGACTGAGGACGCGGTGGAGTGATGACAACAAGGGAATCACAAAAGGTGCCAATAAAAGCATGGATCTAATACCACTGGAATAGATTGAATCCAGTTAATAGTGAAGAATCCGTATTTGGATGTTAACAAAGAGAATCCATATTCAGTAGAATAATATATTGAACGATTATGAATGAATGGATGATACGATATTAGAATGAGGCTTGCCTTTATAGGCTTGAGCGTGCATAATGAAGGGTTACACCCTTTCACTTAGTAATTAATATATTATTTTATATTTGTTACAAAGATCTATGCAACAGAAGGTTGGTGTGGAACGAAGACTGCTCTATTTAGTGCATGGTATCTCTCTTCCATGACGATGGATACTCTCGACACTGAAGCTGTGGTGAATGCGCGATTGCTGTTGTAACTACGATGGTTGATCTATTCTGGTGCCAATTGTTGAGACGTATACCATTTTGCAGCCTCACAATTCTTAAGTCGTACGAAGATAGTGCTACACTCCTCCAATCTCAATTTGTCAACAGATTCAAACTATCGACATTGTCGAAGTTCTTTAATTATTTTGGGATATGGAAGCATATGCACTTCAATCTGTCAGTAACCTTGTTTTGCAGCATTGGAATATAATAATCTTGTCATCTACAATCAGTTGTGCGTAGAGTGTATTCACTCTAAAATTTTAATGAATTTGTGTGTGGAGAAGCTATGTCAAGGAGCTGTGACCTTATGTTTCGATGACTATGTATTGAATTTTTTGAAATGTGTGAAAGAGAGTTGTGATGTGAAGATATGTTGAAGAGATGGGACCTCCATGTTGAAGAGATGTAACCATAGCAACTATGATTTCTATGAAATGCCCTCAAGTAGATACCTCCTCGGTGCCAACGTAAAGATGCAATGTCTCTTTTATCATCAAGAAATATTTGTATCATATTATTATTTGCTTTGAAGATCATGAATCTCTTTCCAATACATCAATATTGAGCCGCAACTTTTCCCATATATTGAGTTGCATTGAAGTCTACATGAAGATCCAGTTTGAGTATGAGCGTGATGCTTCTATTCATCTCCGCTTGAAGGATTAGTAACCATGAAATTGTTGTTTGGTACTCCCCACTTAACTACAAGAATTTGTGCATGTGATAACTACTTGATGACCTACATATTGCATTGTCGAAGACTGACTTTGTGGACTTGAGATCCATACATGAATTGTACGTGGGAACTGCACTTTGATATGTGCCTCCCTATGTACTTTGGAGTATCAGGCTACATTGAGGCCAAATGACTAAGGATTATTTGCCTGGAGACTATTGTGGATATCCGCAAACACCTATGGATTTGTGTTGATAAACTTGAAGAGTTGTGTGTTGAGAGCTCTGTGTCGTGGGGATTTGTTGGCTGGATTTTTTGTCCTAGGGCCAACAAGGAGAGATAAGCCACTCATATTTCTTAAAGCATCTCCTTGAATGTTTGAAATATCTATCCCTTGGAGGTTTGAGTCCTGCTACCTTATGATTTTCTCTCAACAAGAGAGTCTCACAATTTAATGATATGAGTTCCAAAAAATGCAATTGAAATTCCAAAGATGTAATATAACTAATATGAAATGCGTAAAGTTAATCTATGATTCAAATTTCATTAGCCGAAAACAAACAGCTTTAACAACTGCTAAAACTGTAGCTTTCAATTAAGAAACAAATATGTAAAATAATTTAAATATTATTTCTATCTATCAAATGTTACCTATCTCGGGAGCAAGATTAAAGAGCATTAGATTTTACTATCGTGTTACAAAATAATAACGTAAATCATCATTAAACTAGAAACAAGTAAATTGTTACAGAGATAGTAAATATTTAGCAATTCGGAATCTTAGATGTTTAAGCTAATGATTGCTTATTAAACGAACATCAATACAAATAGACATTCGCATAAACAAATCATTACGCCAATAGGATTTTATATTTGAGATTTTGGGTTTTGGAGTTCATTGAGTAGATCATCAAGATTCACCAGGGCGTAACAACTATACATCCTCGATGCATTCTATGGTCGTCATATTTAGTTAAGGGTAATGAATGGTTTTAGTTAAGGTAATAGATTGTTTTAGTTAGTGGCGACTTCATACCCTGGAGGTTATGCTTCATCCATTTGTTATGCTTCGTGATTGACTGGTGGAGGTTTCTAACTAAAGCTTCTGTTAACGGGGAGCATGATCCAACACGCGTGATCAAACTGGCGTGCTTGTAGTTCGTTATGCAGTGTGGCTCGCTATCATTTAGCGAAACCTATTTTAATGAAACCTATCATTTAATAATAATCTTTTTGTTTATTATTTAAATAATAATCTAGTTACGCCGATAGGCGTTTATATCTGAGATTTTGGGTTGTGGAGTTCATTGACTAGATCATTAAGATTCACTAGGGTGTAACAACTATACAGCCTCGATGCATTCTATGGTTGTCGTATTTAGTTAAGGGTAATGAACGGTTTTAGTTAAGGTAATAGATTGTTTTAGTTAGTGGCGGCTTCATACCCTGGAGGTTATGCTTCATCCGTTTGTTATTCTTCGTGGCTGAATGGTGGAGGTTACTAACTGAAGCTTCTATTAATGGGGGGCGTGATCCAACACACGTGATCAAATCGACATTATTGTAGTTCGTTATGCAGCATGGATCACTGGCGTCGTGCTTGTAGTTTGTTATACAACATGGCTCACTGGCGTCCTCCCGCATGGTGGAGGTTACTAATGGTGGATCTGCAGGTTAAATATGGATATCAGGTTCAAAAATACATTGTACTGAATGAAATCCAGTCGTTTGGCGTAGTCTGCATTCATTCGCCATCATTGTTATGGGAAGATCTATAGCCCTTGTATCTAGTTGTTCGCCATCGTCGTTCGAATTACAAGTATTCCTGCTGCATCTCTGTCACTATTCGATTCCTCGAAAGTGTAGCATCTCTATAGTGTTGACCCTCTACAGTGCACTCTGTTGTTTTTAAAAATAAATTAGACTTGAAGTAAGTTGTGTCCATGGTCATCGCAAATTCCAGGTTTCGATTCTTATACTTCCTAAAAGGAAAATACCAACCTCAATATAAGCAGCCTGGACGTATACTTTGAAATGTGTGTATATTGATTATGTGAATTTTCATCAAAATTATGTGTTAAATACTATGGTGGTGACGTCCCTCCGCAGCGACGAACGATACTGGTATATTAATTGATGAGAACTATATATTTTAGCCATGGGGGTTCACTAGCGAGGGAATATCATATCATGTCCATTCATATTGGGGGTTTGAATATTCCTAAAAACCTCAAAATATATTGCCTCGTATTAACGGGTTAAGGGGGGTTTTTTAATTTGACATACTAAATATAAATATTGGGGGTTATTTTATTTGGGTGGGATGAGGAATAACCTCCAAATCATGGGATGTATTCATACCTCAAATCATGGACTCAATTCATACCTCCAAATCGCGGGTTGGATTCAACCGCTCCTATTTTTTGCTAAGGAATAACCTCCAAATCACGGGCTAGATTCATACCTCCAAATCATGGGATGGATTCATATCAGTCCCAAATAATGCTAAGGAATAACCTCCAAATCATGGGATGGATTTATACCTCCAAATCATTGAACTTATAAAGTCTTCATTTTTTACAATAATTTTCCATGAATGGGATTTATCTAAGCTTTCATTGGCCCGAGGGCCATGAAAATGAGTAATAAAAAAATCAAAAGAAAATAATAAAATTCACAAATGTGATCTTTCCCTTGATGAGACGTGCTCTTAAATTCCTAGTCAATTGTGCCTCCATCCATAAATGTTACCTATCATTTTAAATTCCTAGTGTTGCTTGAATAATTTAATGTGATATGTGCCTCCATTTGATTATTAAGGTTCACATTTTTATGACCAAGCAATTTTCCCATCCATATTTTCTCACCCATTGAATTCCTCATGGGGCCTTCATGGTTTGCTATTTATTTTATACCACTTGCAATCCAGCTGGGAAGGAAATGTTTGGGAAACTCCTGTCTCCATATTTTTTTTATATTTATACCGAACTATGGTGCTCCTACATGCATTCTCCATGTAGATGTGTAAATCGACCTATACAAATTTTCTGAAATTTTCTGAAATTTTTTATTTTTCATTTTTGCATGAAGCCTGATTTACATTTCTATGGCTGTTACAAATTAGAATAAATAAATAAATCATCCTCTAAGAGCATGTCTCCCCCCCAAAAGCTTATTTTTTATTCACATAAGGGCCAATTCATGTAGAAAAAAAAAAACAACAACAACAACATTTTCTATCTCTTAGATATCTATATACCTTCATTTTCATTTTCTCTGAAGCATATATATATATATATACATTTTTTTTTCTTTTGCAAAAAAAAAAACAAAAACAAATGAGGATTGGGAGAACTCCATTGCTCAATGGTTGTTTCAATCAAGCCTTGCTCCAAAAAAACCAAGAAAAGTGAGATCAATCTTTCTTGGCTCACTGAAACCAAGAAAAGTTAGATCAAACTTTCTTGATTAATTATTTTTTCAACTTTTTGTATTCTTCTTTAACATTTTCACATTTGGAGTTAGGAACATTTGTTAGATTGAATTATATTTGGCACATTCATAATTCTAAAGGCTTCTCATTTTCTTTACATGATAGCTGTAAGCAATCTGGCCATATTTTTCATGGAGGAAACTTTGAAAAACGTGCATAAATCATTAATGAGTTATACTTCAAATCACATAAAAAAGGATGGTGAACAACTATAATCACCTACAACAGTTTAGTTAATAAATGCTATATAGACTGATCTATATTGTTGAATCCATTTTAAAATCAACCATATATATTAGCCTATCTGCTGCAAATAGGTTATAATTCACCGAAAAAGACAAGAAAATACAACACTTAAATGCCTTAACAAGAGTATCCCGACGTGCTCTAACTCTACACAAATCCCAAGAAAGTGTATGTATCTACGTTGTATAAGGGATTGAAATCCTATAAATTATAAAATTGATCTAATAGGTAGAAGCTAAGCGCCTACCCTCCTGACGCAGTGCTGGAACTGACGCTTACTCCTCTTGTGGCTAGGGTTTCTATCCGGCCGGGCTCATTTGGGAGCTTGCCTTTCCCTGTTGGGCGTGGATCCAGGTGAGGTGGAAGAAGAGCTGCGTTGGTATATGGGGGTAGGGGAGGTGAGGTGGAAGAAGAGCGCTGCGTTGGTATATGGGGTAGGGGAGGTGAGGTGGAAGAAGAGCTGCGTTGGTATATGGGGGTAGAGAGAAAAAAAAAGAGGACTCACGCAGTATGCGTCAACCACAGGGACCAGCTGCTTGAAGAATCCAGTCCGACAGATTGCTGTACATTCTCACTGTGATTAGCGGTGTTTTAATATGGGAGGATGCATGCAGTGACAGTTGCGTGGCTTCCATGCAATGCCGGGTCGTCAACGACCTCGAAAAGGCCTTCAAAAACTTTGGTTAAACGACTTTACAAACCCTGTAGAATTAATAATTTTTTTTCTCATAGTGCACGTCATGATGGAGATACATTTTCCTCTGATTTTATTTATTACTGTGAGCATAGGAAACTTGCAACGCTTCGATTTTTGTGGATTTTACAGTGCAAATAATGAACTCATCCCACCGCCGTAGGTGGGCAACAATCCCACTGCACCAATCCCATGGCATGTAATTATATAATCCCCTACCGAAACATAATAAACTATTTATTCTAATAATATTATTTTTGAAATTTTAAATATTCAATTTTTTATGGATTCAAGTTTCATTAGTTTCTTTTGATGAGAATTTTAAAATTTATTTTATTATTTTCAATTTTTCATAATTACATGCTTTTCCCCTCTCTCTATATAAAACATTGAAATATTTGGGAGTGGAGAACTAAAAAATATAAAGTTAACATAAAGAGATTTAATACTTTCTTTCTTATGAAGGTTAAATAGATCATAGAAATGAATTCAATGATTTAACTCTGTAGAACCAAAAAAAATGATAAGGTTAATATAAAGAGATTTAATATTTGATTTAATGAAAGTTAAATAGATCATATTTTCTTAGAGAATTCCTTTATCATTGGGTACCTGCACGAAGTTGGTACCCAAAATAACCGCAACAAGGGCGCGTGAGCGGAAAAAAAAAGGACGTGCAAGTGTCTCCAAAGGCACGCATGTGTCCCTGTTTCGGCAATGCCGAACGTCCACGTGGTTCAGCCCACGTGGATAAAAGGGGCGCGCACACGCCCTTGACGCGTATGCACATATTGGCACGCACGCGTTAGTGGCGCGTGCGCACCTCTGTTTTTTTATAAAAAAAAATAGAGCTCATGGGTTTTGTCATTTTTGACAGACCCGTGAGCTAAATTACCAACCCGCGAGTGCACCTTCAACCCCACGAACGCGTCCTCGTGCACCCCCGTCATCATCAACACCAAGCAGTCGCCCCTACACTACGGTGCCATCCATTTCTCCAGGTAAGTGCTCCTCAAAGCACAAATTTGTCTTTATTTATTATTTTTTTTTCCATTTGAATTTTAATTTTTAAAAAAAATTTACAATCCATTAAAAAACCAAGGAAATTTAATTGCAAGCCATCTACACACCTAACAAGATGTCAAACACACCACCACCATCCGATGAAACCCGACCTCCAGAAGAGAATATGGGAACCGACAATGAACCCAATGAACCCAATGAAAACCATGAAGATCAATTACACCAAGACTTAAATCAATTGAGGGCACTAAGTAATGAATTGAACAGTACCAGGGAACCCTCTCGGGTTTCCTTGGCTTCATCACTTCAAAACATTATTGAATCAATCAATATTGCACACAGTGAGATAACAAACTTGAGCCAATACATGGCTCGAATGAGGGAACACTACTCCACTGGGTTGTCCAAAGAGCAAATAAAAGATCTCAACATCAGCAAAGCCCAGTTGTATAGCAAGTTCATAGTTCCCTCGACCGGACAGCCTCCAGCTTTCATGAGGCCTCAGGTTTGCATGGATTGGTGCATTTACCAGCCATGGAGAGATCACTAGAGATAGAGGTGGTTCATGGTGTTTGACAAGCCCCCGTGCAACAATTTGGAGGTCCCATAGTATTTCCTTCGGAAATTGTGGGCTAAGTTTGAGCTAGGGTACCATGTCAACTATTTTGACATCACTGAGTTTCATGGTGTGAGTCTTGGCTCTGCCCAAGATCGATCTCAGGCACACCGCAACCCGCTTAGAGGACCTCCTACACCCAGGAGAGAGCCAAACCCCCCTCCTTAGCCACCCAGGTTTGGTAGCGGTCTAGATGAGATTCATGACTCCGTCAGATGTACCACACATGACTTGCTTAGACATACCAAATTTGTGGCCATGTCTTCCCAGAGCCGGGAGGACATCGATGAGACACAGACAACTGCACAGTCTAAGGGTGGTGGTCGAGACATGTCGGGTACAGGTGGAACCCAAGCGGGACCTTCTAGTTCTGCTGGAACAAAGGCACATAGTTGTTCTCACCATGGTCATTCTTGCCATGGTGATATGCAGCAGCATGCCACAGGGAGCTTCATGGATCAGGTTTGCTATTGTTTTATTTAATGTTAAAGTATTTGTTGTATTTTATTTAATATCGTATTGTTTAATATAGTTAACTTTGAATTACACATTGTTGACTTTATTTGTTTTAATGTTCAGTTATTAGGTGCCACATATCCACCCTCCAAGTGGGAGGACATCGGTCCCTTTGACCTCGATGGAGCCATGGCGACAACAGAGGAGATTGCGGCACCATACACATAGGTAACTTCTTTACTTTGAATAATTAGATCCAGTTACGAGTAATTTGTGTTTAGTAATTACAAATTAATTAGCATTGAGTAATTACCATATTATCATCATATTTTACAGTTGTGTTTATAATATTGTCTAATTTATTTGAGAGATATAAATTCGTATAATTCCACCCAAAAAAAAAATGAAACCTTATCAAACATGAAAACCTAACAAAACTATAAACATTTGTGTTAGACACAATGCTCACTGAGAGGGGGGGGTGAATCAGTGAGCCTATACTTTATTTAATTTCAACTTCAATCACCAACTCTTATATCATCATTTGACATTCACATCATATTCATCAATGAACTAACTATCAACTAATGAAACACATCAACACATAATACGAGACTAGATATGTTGATGTATATGTAACTTCGGAATGTATTTTATTTGTGTATTTTATATATATATATTGTACCCTTATAAGAGATGTGTTATTCCTCTATAAGGAAGTGTCGTCATGTGGATTGACAAGTGTCGCAAGTGTGTGTACTTGCCGATGGGTTATTAGACCACCATGTGGGGTCAGCCCGGAATTATATATAATATAATTTGGATGTATCTAACTAGACAAGTCGACCCATAAGGTCACTGGGCAAAAAGGTGAGTATAAATAAAGATAGGAGATCTCTATTTTACTCACTCGAAAAAGTAACTCACTCTCACTCTCAGAAGTGGCGCACTAGTGAGGAAGAGGAGGATCATATGCTAGGAGACTATCTCAGTTTTATTTGGTTGTATTTTGGTTGAGCCATTGCTCTCTCTATCTCTAAGGAAGTTGTGGGGTTTTTCACCTTAGGGTTTTCCCCACGGAAACTCTGTGTCTCTTGTCTCTTATGCTTTTGATTCTTGTGATGCTTGTCATATTGTGATTGTCATGCATTGATATACTGTATATGTTATTCTCTCAGCAAAGATCCTAGAGTATAATGAATTAATGCTCAAAATTTAACATGGTATCAGAGCTAACCTGAAAAGAAGACATTTTGCAGTGACGGAAGCTTGAGTTCCTTGTTTATTGGGTTTCTCTCCACAGATTTTTGAAAATCAGTATAGTATATTGACTCTACTCATCAAGGCGCATCTATCTATCCAATCAGAATTCAGTTCCGAGCATTTTCAGATTTGGCCCTAAAAATTAGGGTTTCCACAAAAATAGGAATTTCTAGAATCTGAAGACACGGCTGGAAGCTCCTTGCAAAAATCGAAGGTTAGAGCTTTGGATCGAGATTTTTGGCTGGGTAGATCTCTGGGAAACTCAAACCCTAATTCAGGGCTCTCTCGAGTGAACCCGGGAGGACAAAAAGGCAATTCTAAAGGGCAAGACTTTGCTGATCTCAAATTCTGAATGCACCAGGCTGATCAGCTCATCAAAGCGCATCTTTCTATCCTTTCAGAAATTTGAAATTCACATTTTGAATTTTTAGGGTTTCTGTGACAAACCCTAATTCGAGACCAGATCCAGTTTTCATCATTTCAAGTGGTAAGACCTAAATCTTTTCTATTTCCATTTGAAGTACTCTTTAATATGTCTCTCCACACCAATCTTGAGGATAAGCTTGAAGGGGTTGATAACTTCCGAGCCTGGAAGTATAGGATTGGGTTAATCCTGAAAGAGAATGAGTTGGACTCATATGTGAAAGAAGACATCCCTATCCCAGAGGATGAAGAGGCCAAGGTATTGCATAAGAAGAACTTGGTCAAGGCAAAGAGAATCATTGTTGATTCTATCAAAGACCATCTCATACCCCATGTGTCTTCTCTTAAGACACCCAAGGAGATGTTTGAATCTTTGACCAAGCTATTTGAAGGAAAGAACATAAATCGGAAGATGACCCTACGGAACCAATTGAAAGGTGTGAAGTTCCAGAATGGAGAAACCATTCAATCTTATTTTTCAAGGGTCTCCCAGATCAAGGAACAACTAGAAGCAGTAGATGAAATGGTGGAGAATGGTGAAGTAGTGATGACCACTATAAATGGCCTACCCAGGTCATGGGTTTCCTTCATTCAAGGAATTTGTGCAAGAAAGAAGTTGATCTCCTTCAACAGATTGTGGGAAGAATGTTCTCAAGAAGAAGCTAGACTTATAGCTCGTGAGGAAAAGATGGGAGGTGAAGATCAAGCTCTTGCAGCTCACACCAAAAGAAGTAAAACCAAGAAGGAGCACTCTCGCCACAATAGATCCCATCAAAAGAGTAAAAGGGACCTAAGATGCTTCACATGCAATGAGAAGGGTCACTTTGCTTCAGATTGTCCCAAGAACAAAAGGGATAATAATAACAACTCCAGTAAGAAGAAGAAGGGCAGCAAAAGAAGTTTTCATGCTCATGCTGCCAAAGATGATGAACCCCCAAAGAAGAAGGCTAGGGCAGAAAGTGATAGTGACGATGACTCATCAAGTGAAGAAGAGTATGTTCTGATCTCTGCTCTCACAGGTACTATCTCCCATGGTTGTAATGATTGGCTGATTGATAGTGGAGCTTCCAAACACATGACTGGGTTTAAGGAATCCTTTGTGAACCTATCTGAACATGAATCACCCCATAAGGTGAAACTTGGGGATGATTATCAATACCCAATCAAAGGAAGTGGTGAAGCCTCCTACAACTTAGATTCTGGAAAATCTTTGAAGATGAAAGAAGTCCTTTATGTACCTGGGCTCAAGAAGAACTTACTCTCCATCTCTGCATTGGATGCAAAAGGTATGAGGGTTGCATTTGTGGATGGCCAAGTCCTAATGTGGCCAAAGGGAAAGAACATAGATGATGCAGTAGTGATTGGAGAGCAAGAGGGAGGTTTGTATAAATTGAAGGGACAACCTGAACATGCCATGGTACATGAATCCGTGGAGCCAAGTGAACTTTGACATAGAAGACTTGCTCATATGCACTACAGAGCACTTCCAATTGCAAGCAAGGTAGTAGAAGGTCTTCCTGAAATCAAGACCAAACATGAAGGTGTTTGCAAAGGATGTGTAAAAGGTAAGAACATTAAGAAGGCTTTCCCAAGCAGTGAAGCAAGGCAAAAGACATCCTAGAAATCATCCACTCAGATGTATGTGGCCCTATGTCATCCAGTTCCCTGAATGGGTATGTTTACTATGTCTCATTTATTGATGACTTCTCCAAGAAGACTTGGGTATACTTCTTGAAGAACAAAGATGAAGTGTTTGATAAGTTCAAGGAATTCAAAACCTTGATGGAGAACCAAACTAACAAGAAGATCAAAACATTCAGATCCGACAATGGTGGAGAATTCACCTCAGGTGACTTCAAGAAGCTTTGCAGTGATTCAGGGATTAAGAGGGAGTTGACTGCTCCTTATAATCCTCAACAGAATGGAGTTGCAGAAAGGAAGAACAGAACTATCATGGAAGCAGCAAGGGCAATGCTGCATGACCAGGATCTACCTATGCATCTATGGGCAGAAGCAGCTAGAACAGTTGTATATGTGCAGAACAGAACACCCCACAAGATATTGGACAACAAGACATCAGAAGAGGTCTTTTCTGGTAAGAAACCTAAAGTCAGCCATCTCAGAATATTTGGTTGTCCAGTATACAGTCATGTCCCAAAGGAAAAGAGGACTAAACTAGATCCTTTAGGAAAGAAGGGTATCTTTGTGGGTTACAGTGAAAGCTCGAAGGCCTACAGAATATACTTTCCAGGGTTCAAGAAGATTGATGTCAGCAGGGATGTAACATTTGATGAAAACTCAGCATTCGTCAAATCAAGGAAGGCACCCATCGAATTTTATGAAGAACCTAAGGAAACTAGATTTCAAGACACTACCATGACTGAAGCAGTTCCAGAAGTTGTTCGTGAGTCTGAAGATCCGCAAGAACCTGTAGATCCACCCCGTGAGGATAACTCTCACAAAAGGAAACCCGCATGGGCTAGAGGGCTCATTCAAGATGCAAAGAGATTTGGCATTCCAGAAGAATAACACAGAGCAAAGAAGAGAACCAGATCATATACCAGTTATGTTGCTTTACTCTGTGACATTATGAACAAAGAGCCTTCCAGTTATGAAGAGGCAGCGGAAAAGAAAGAATGGAAGGATGCTATGGTTGAGGAATACCAATCAATAATGAAGAATGATGTTTGGGATGTTGTCCCAAGACCTAAGGAGAAGTCTATTGTGACTTCCAAGTGGATCTACAAAATCAAGCATGCTGCAGATGGCAGTATAGAAAAATACAAAGCAAGATTCGTAGCTCATGGCTTCTCTCAGAAAGAGGGAATAGATTATGAAGAAACTTTTGCACCTGTAGCCAGGTATACTTCCATCAGATCAGTACTTGCCCTGGCTGCAGCTATGAAATGGAAAATACACCAGATGGATGTCAAGACTGCCTTCTTGAATGGTGTAGTTGAAGAAGAAGTATATGTGGAATAGCCACTCGGTTTCGAAATACATGACAAGGAGTCATGTCTGTGCAAATTGAAGAAAGCTTTGTATGGCTTGAAACAAGCTCCCAAAACTTGGTATGGTAGGATGGATAGTTTCCTATCTAGTTTGGGCTTTACCAAGAGTAAAGAGGATTCTAACCTTTACTACAAGGTTGAGGAAGGGAATCCTGTGATTCTACTCCTGTATGTGGATGACTTATTTGTAACAGGAGATGACAGACTGATTGCAAATACTAAGACGAAGCTTGCTGCTGAATTCGATATGAAAGATCTGGGAATGATGCACTATTTCCTAGGTATGGAGGTGTGGCAGAGTACAGGTGGGATCTTCCTTGGTCAAGGGAAGTACACAGTAGATATCCTGAAGAGATTTGGGATGATGGATTGCAAGGCCATGGCCACACCTATGGCATTGAATCTGAAGCTTCTATGTGATGCTTCATCTGAGCCAATTGATGTCTCTATGTATCGTCTGATGATTGGGTCCTTGATGTACCTGACGAACACGAGAACAGACATTTGCTTTGCTGTGAACACATTGAGCCATTTTCTGACGGATCCGAGGAGTGTTCACCTGGTTGCTGTAAAGCATGTTCTGAGGTACCTGAAGGGTACAGTGGATTATGGGCTCAAGTATGAAGCGAATCAAAAGTTTAACCTGCAGGGTTATGTTGATTCAGATTGGGCTGGCAGTGCTGTAGATGGGAAGAGCACATCTGGGTGCTGCTTCAGTATGGGATCAGGTGTGATCTCTTGGTTTAGCAGGAAGCAGTCCTGCGTAGCACTGAGTACAGCTGAGGCAGAGTATGTTGCAACCTATTCAGCTAGTTGTGAGGCAGTATGGCTACGGAAGCTACTGTCTGAGTTATTTGATCTCCCATTGGATGCTACTGGTATCTTCTGTGATAACCAGAGTTGTGTGAAGCTATCCGAGAACCCAGTGTTTCATGACAGGTCGAAACACATAGAGATCAAATATCACTATATCAGGGATATGGTGTAGAGAGGATCTGTGAAGCTCTTGTATGTTGCAACGGACGAGCAGATTGCAAATGTGCTGACGAAGCCACTAGCCAAGGTGAAGTTCGAGTACTTCAGAGATAGACTTGGCGTTCTTCAGATCGAGGACACTTCGAGGAAGAAGTGATGGACACATTTTCTGAAGCCATTCCAAGCATGTTGGAAGGAGGATCCTTCACATGGCTGTGGATGTAAGCGCTGGATAATGAGCATCAGGATGATGTTCTGGTTTCTGCTTGGATATGATCAGTTGGATCATTTTTATGTATGTATGTATGCATCATGTTGGATGCTAGATATGATCAGTTGGATCATTTTTATGTATGTATGTACGCATCATGTTGGATGCTTGGACCATGTATCTGTATATGTATCAGGTGGATCATGTATGGTGATATGTATCATGTATTTGTATTTGTATCAGGTGGATACACTGTATGATCAAGAGGATCATGTATGATGATATGTATCAGGTAGATACTTGGTATGCATTAGGTAGATGCATTGTATGATCAGGATGATCATGGATGACGAGCTTTAGGATGGTGCTCCAGCTGACATGCAGCAGGATGTTGCAGTGATGATGATCAGGATGATCATGGATGACGAGCTTCAGGATGTTGCTCCAGATGACATGCAGCAGGATGTTGCAGTGATGATGATCAGGATGATCATGGGTACATCAAGATGATGTATGATGAGTATCAGGTAGATACTCTATGGCCGTGGATCAGGTTGTGCAGATGAGCATGTAATCCGATGCCCTGGGAGATTTGCAGATAGTCTTTCGAGGTTTTTCCTATGGCATGTAATTTGGTGCCCTGGGATATCTGGCAAATGCTCTTTTGAGGTTTTGCTCTCGAAGGACATATAATTCGGTGCCTTGGGAGATCTGTAGATAGTATTTCGAGGTTTTTCCTATGGCATGTAATTCGGTGCCCTGGGATATCTGGCAGATGCTTTTTCGAGGTTTTGTCCTATGGCATATAATTCGGTTCCCTGGGAGATCCGATAGATTGGGTTGTGTGCCCGTAATCAGTCCTGGGATGCTCTTGGGAGGTTTTTCCATGACCACATGTAATTTGTTTCCCTGGGAGATCCTATAGGTAGAGCTGTGTGCTCGTAACAGCCTGGGATGCTCTTGCGAGGTTTTGTGGTGAGGTCACATGTATTTCGTTTCCCTGGGAGATCCTATAGGTAGAGCTGTGTGCTCATAACAGCCTGGGATGCTCTTTCGAGGTTTTGTGATGCACGTAATAAGTCCTGAGGATTCCACAGTATGGCCAGTGATGATGAAGACCTGCAGGTGGTGGGCCTACATCCAGTATGAAAAAGGACTGGCTCTGTAGAACTTCCTATGACGAGTAGAGTCAGATATTGGTTGAGATAGCAGCAGCAGTGATGATGATGATGACGATGATCCAGAGAAGAAGACTTGTCTAGCAGATCTATGTCGAGAAATACCTTCCTAGTTAAGAGGGAGTGTTGATGTATATGTAACTTCGGAATGTATTTCATCTGTGTATTTTATATATATTTATTGTACCCTTATAAGAGATGTGTTATTCCTCTATAAGGAAGTGTCGTCATGTGGATTGACAAGTGTCGCAAGTGTGTGTACTTGCCGATGGGTTATTAGACCACCATGTGGGGTCGGCCCGAAATTATATATAATATAATGTGGATGTATCTAACTAGACAAGTCAGCCCCATAAGGTCACTGGGCAAAAAGGTGAGTATAAATAGAGATAGGAGATCTCTATTTTACTCACTCGGAAAAGTAATTCACTCTCACTCTCAAAAGTGGCGCACTAGTGAGGAAGAGGAGGATCATCTGCTAGGAGACTAACTCAGTTTTATTTGGTTGTATTTTGGTTGAGACATTGCTCTCTCTATCTCTGAGGAAGTTGTGGGGTTTTTCAACTTAGGGTTTTCCCCACGGAAACTCTGTGTCTCTTGTCTCTTATGCTTTTGATTCTTGTGATGCTTGTCATATTGTGATTGCCATGCATTGATATACTGTATATGTTATTCTCTCAGCAAAGATCCTAGAGTATAATGAATTAATGCTCAAAATTTAACAAGATATAGTTTTTGCAATCTTTTGTATTTGGTTCAACGGCTACAATCGTGAGGCAATTTAGCACCAACTGATACAATGAGCACCAACTCATCATCTAGGACCCAACCCAGTTTTTCTTAGATCCTACTAAGAAAATGAATACAAGACCCTACTTGTATTTACGATTACATAGTTGTCACATATCATACATATCACAGTCATGTCATTATTCACGTCATCTCATTCATCAATCTGTTTCCAGCACCTTGTCTTCAATCATCATTCTGTCCATGTTTCATCATGTCCAGCATCTTCTATCTACATTCACATCTTTAACCTGTCATCAAATTGTCATTAACCATAGGCAAATTATCATTCTGCTATTAAGATATCAAACATATCCACATTTATATCACTTTCTGCTCATCATCACTCTATCATAATTTTAACCAGGATATACACAAATACATCATTCTCTCCTTTCACCAAACTGCTGCCCAAAATATCATTAGTCTCTTCATACTGTCTACATCATCATGTCTTTCTGTTGTACATGCACATCATATCACATGATATTCAATCGACCTGTCTATGTAATTTCATTTTATTTTTATTTTTAATTGCTAAGCTGACTTTGTCCTTTGAATGGACACATAATAGTTCACATACAATGTCTTATTTGCATGCTTGTTTTGGTTTGACTTCACACAACCACATCAAAGGCCACATTAGAAACTTAGGGATACCTCATTTTTTTGTGGGCTTCTACATCATCACGTTTAAATACTTCAGCATCAAAGGTTTCGTCAAGCAATTATAAGGGCAAGGGCTCCATCACACCCACAACAATAGACCACAAACAATTCCAAGAACCCCAAGGCAAAAATACATTATGTCTTCATCACCATACATCAAGGATTCCACATATGGACATTTTCAAGGTTCAAGGGCTTCAACATCCATATTACAAATATGGTCTATGGGGCCTTGCTATTATCTTGATCCAAATTCAACTCGGTAAAAGATTTGGCATCAAGAATACTCATTTAACTCATTTCACTCAAGATTTCTTTGATTTCAATCAAATGATATCATTCTGACAACATAACTATTCAATCAAGAACACATAATTACTCATTCAATGCAAAACAAAATGGCACATTCAAGCTTGTAAGTAAGTTAACCATGAAAAAGATTTCTCTTTCTTCCCTTTTCTAACGATCAACACTATAAAGTGTATTAAATAACATGCACACTAACTTAACTGCTATTTAGCACCTCTTTGCAAATTTAAACAATGAGATGCTATTTTATTTGATGATGTAAATGTTATGGAAATAAAGGGACTCAAGATCCTCACTCTAGGGATGCAAATACTTTTCCACTGGGTGAATCAAGCTTCTAGGAAACTACAAATCTATAAGAAGACATCAAAACCTAGGAACTCTTCACCAAGAACCCAAACACATTACATAGGTTTCCAATTCAAATTTGCAAATGGACGTGAATTCCATTTGCTTATGAGACACTGCACATCTCTCTAGGGCCAAAGGAAAAGCTCACCTACTCATGGGGATGACTTTAGAAAAGGAAAAGCTCACCTACTCATGGAGATGACTCTAGAAAAGGAAAAGCTCACCATGTCACCTTCTATGCCCTCTCACCTTATTTAATTTTAATTTCATGCCATGCCACCTTCTATCCTTTCAGAATATTAGATATCATCTAACTTGAATATAAATTTATTGCAGTCATGTTTTCTAAGTACCATCATTGTCATTCTCATTTTCATTGTGTTTAATATTGTTAATATTGTTAATATTGTTTTTATAAATTCAATCTAAAAATTGTAGTGTTCGCACATGTGTCCACGGGCTCCAGTGACCAGCCACCGCCACCGGGGACCAGCAGTTCTCCCCGTGCATAGGTATTGTGTGTATTAAAGCATAAATTTAATTTCAAATACGATGACTTGTCTTTGTATATTTATATTTTTGTATATTAAATCATGAAGTTATAAATGCGTATGCAAGTGCGAGCACCTCGGCCAGCCAGTGCCATTATCCCTCCCTCCCCAACCTTTCGGCCACCGTATATGCCAATTGTATCCCCTAGCATACATGCCCCATTCCCCAACCCCTTCCATCCAGCCCGCCCCTCCTATATAGCACCACAATTCCATCCATCTCCCCCTTACGCATCATATCCAACTCCACCTCCATATCAGTTTCCCATGTTCCCACCCTCCCCCATTCGACCATGGCACACCACCCATCCATAGTCACCCATCCCTCTACCGCAACATAGACCTCGCCCCCCCCACATTCCCCCACCACACTTGCTTTCCCTTCCAGGGTGCTCCCATCCATACTACAGCCAGTTGGGGTTTATAGCCCTAAACATACATTTCCACTTCCCCCACCCTAGTCCATGCCTCCTCCTGCCATGCCCCCTTCTTCCACTGTTACCCCCAGTGGTGTAGCCATTGTTGATGTGGCTACATCCTCCCCTTTACCGTCCACCCTAGCATCGGAGTAGGCTGTCCAGCTGACTGCTCCATTCGCCAGCCCTGAAGACCAACCAATTTTGTTCACGGTGAGATTGACTAGTTTATCATTTAACTCTCGTTCAATTTTAATGGAAATTACTATATACATCTAGTTTCAGCATTGATCTGATTGTTCTAAATGTTGTAGGGTGGCATTGCCGAGAGACTTGGATCACGGAGGAGGGAGACCCCCTCATGACTTACAGTCTCACATGCAGTGAGTTATCCAAGATTTGAAAACTATTTTTAGTTTGAAATTATGTTTTATACTTGTATAATTGCCAGGAAAAGTTGACATATTATTGTTGTCGTTTTAGGGCTTAGGGGGACGTGCTCAAAGACGCCGGAAGGACCTAGATTCCTCTAGCACGAAGAAGGGAAGATTGTTTTTGGAGATGCACCTGGGAGCTCCGAGGGTGGGCAGGAGGATTGAGAGACCCTCCTATGTACAGTAGCCACGATGTGGCATTTTCGGCATGAGTTGCCATATTTTGTACAGGGCACCATGGGCCATATTTTGTATAGGGCACGAGTTGCCTTTTTTTGTACGGGGCACAAGCTGCCATTATATAGACACTGGGAATGATGTTCCATTTTTCCAAAAATTGTACATGATTGGATCATTTTTGCATATTAATAGATGGATTTGCACTTGTGTATATGAGTTCGTCCTTTATTACATTTTTGCATACATGATTTTGTCTTCAATTCAGAACTCTCATCTGTGGATCATAGTGTTAATTGCATGTTATTTGAATGGTTATTATTTCACAAATTTGTCTTAAGCAATTACACACAACATATCCTAAATGTTTATGGTTTATTAAATGAATGTTTACAATCATCTAATCATTTACATTCTAGAAGTTACCAAACCTGCGCAAGTGGTTTTAGTGTCATGTTCTCTACCTTTCTCGGGAACGATGGGAGGGGATGTGACATAATGGAAATGACTGCAAGTGGTAATTGATTAAATTCTTAACTATTCTTTTGAGATGAGTTTAAATAATATAAATAAAAATAACAATTCAAAAGGTAGTATATAGTGCCCTTAGTTATGAATCCATGTGCAAATGACAAATGATAATCCATTTATGTGATTAGACACTTAGGAATTATGAGTCCACCTTCTATCCCTTAAGTGATTTAATTAATAATCGTGGTTGATGAGATGTAAAATTACAAGAACATCAACTTACAATTCTTGGAAAATTTAAAGTTTCCCTCAATCTAAGCTACTGACAAAACATACAATTAAATCTAACTAAAAATTCACGACTTGTTGCAAAGATAACTATGCAAGTTAAACAAGTAAATCTATGAAATGAATTTGCATGCATATTACATTGGCCACTATGGACACTAATGAAAATTAGGGACTCTACCATTGAACTCTTCTGAAAAAAAGAGAAAAAATGTGCAAGTCACCAAGATCATGCAAAATAAAATTCGAAAAACCTTGATTCCTTACAAGGGTTGCTAAGTGAGTTTGCATGCTAGTTAATGACTTTGCATGTCACTAGAGGTTAGAAAACAACTAAAAACAACCTAGTAAGTAAGATTAACTGATCAAGATTCTAAACCCAAAATGGAGTAGTCAATCTATTTTAGGGATTTTGTTGCAATGATGAGCAAAATTTGTTAATATATCCAAGTTGTGAGCGAGACAATATACAATGGTTATTTATTTGACAAGCATGAGAGTACTATAATAGAAAATAAATAACTAAGAAGCATGCAAGCAATCATATCATGATATTAAATACAAGAATGTAATTCAAATACAATAAATGGATGGGAAAAACAAAACTCATATATTCTTCAAATGGAAAAGCATACAAATGTGTAACATCATTTGAGAAAAAATGATTTGAGGCAATTTAGCTCCAACACTCTCCTTGGGATGGGTCATTTTCCATATTAAAATCTCTCTCTAGCTATAGTGACTGAAGAACACTTACTTCCTTAATGAAATAACTCAAGTAAGAATGAATACAATGAATGGTAAAGATGAGAGAATGACGTGTTTGATCTCTAATCTCTTTCTTCCCGCATGACCTTACAATTATTCTCTTCTTCAAGTCTACCCCATGGCTTTGATTTATAGAAAAATTATGAGATTCAATGAAGAACTATTTCCAAACCGTCTCCCAAACCCTAGCACATACCCTTAGCCAAACCCTAGCACTAAACCATCTTCTTCATCCTCACCATCACCATCTCCATCACTGTCAACGTCTTCATCATCACCACCATCTTCATCCTTATCATTAACTCTAACTCTAACCCTAATTCAATTTCCTTCTATAACTCTAGCCCTAACCCTCACCCAAACCCTAGCACTAAGCCATCTTCTTCATCCTCACCATCACCATCACCATCACCATCACCGTCACCGTCACCGTCACCATCATCATCATCATTAACTCTAACTCTAACCCTAATTCAATTTCCTTCTATGATTCTATCCCTAACCCTCACCCAAACCCTAGAACTAAGCCATCTTCTTCATCCTCACCATCACCATCACCATCACCATCACCATCACCATCATCATCATGTCTTCATCATCATCATTAACTCCAACTCTAACCCTAATTCAATTTCCTTCTATGATTCTAGCCCTAACCCTCACCCAAACCCTAGCACTAAGCCATCTTCTTCATCCTCACCATCACCATCACCATCACCGTCACCGTCACCATCATCATCATGTCTTCATCATCATCATTAACTCTAACTCTATCCCTAACCCTCACCCAAACCCTAGCACTAAACCATCTTCTTCATCCTCACCATCACCATCACCGCCACCGTCAACATCTTCATCATCATCATTAACTCTAATTCTAACCCTAATTCAATTTCCTTCTATAACTCTATCCCTAACCCTCACCCAAACCCTACCACTAAGCCATCTTCTTCATCCTCACCATCACCATCACCGTCACCGTCACCATCACCATCATTATCAACGTCTTCATCATCACCACCATATCCATCATCATCATTAACTCTAACTCTAACCCTAAATCTAACTCTAACTCTAACTCTAACTCTAACTCTAACTCTAGGTTCCTCATCAACATCTCCATCATCATCATCTTCTCCATCGTCATCATCTTCATCACCATCACCATCACCATCACCATTACCATCACCATCATCATCACCATCATCATCATCATAAGTTCCCGGGGGACGATTTTGTGGAGTTGACCCCCGTGTGCAAAAATTGCACACTCCCTCACTGAGCAAAACCCTAGTTTCCAAGATGGATATTCAAGATGGAACTGAGGCCACGGGATCAGAGGAGAGGGGTGCCGCTGGAACTATCCTGACATCCCGAATCCAACGGAGTCGACGGTTCATCGATCGAAGCCACGGTCATCATTTAATGGCTCATTCCGTCTCGCATCCAAAAGGCCTTTAGGGACACCTGTTGGATACCTGCTGGGGGCATAGAAGTCCAACCGTGCAACAAAACTGGGCTTCGAGGACTCCCACAGGTGTGTCTAGGCAAGTTCCAGCTGGGAACGTTGGCCATAAGTGCCCGGTAGATGATTTTGTAGAGTTGACCCCCGTGTGCAAAAATTGCACAATCCCTCACTGAGCAAAACCCTAGTTTCCAAGATGGACGTTCAAGATGGCACCGGGGAAATAGGACCTAAGGAGAGGGGTTCCCCTGGCACTATCTCGGCGTCCTGAATCCAATGGAGTCGACGGCTCGTCGATCGGAGCCACGGTCGTCATTCTATGGCTCGTTTCGTCTCGCATACCTGCCGGGGGTACATAAGTCCAACCGTGCAGCAAAACCGGGCTCCGGGGAGTCCTGCAGGTGTGTCTATGCAGGTTCCAGCCAGGAACGCTAGCCACAAGTTCTCGGTGGGTGATTTTCCAGAGTTGACCTCTGTGTGCAAAAATTGCACACTCCCTCACTAAGCAAAACCCTAGTTTCCAAGATGGACATACAAGATGAGGGTGGGGCCACCAGGACAAAGGGGAGGGGCACCCCTAGCACTATCCCAGCATGCTGAATCCAATGGAGTCGACGGTTCATCGATCTGAGCCACGGTCTTGCTTCTATGGATCGTCCCGTCTTGCTTCCAGAAGGCCTTCAGGGACACCTGCTGGATACCTACCGGGGGCGTAGAACTCCAACCGTGCAAAAAAACTGGGTTCTGGGGAGTCATGTCGGTGTGTCTAGGTAGGTTCCGACCGGGAATGCTAGCCATAAGTGCCCAGTGGGTGATTTTCCAGAGTTGACCCCCGTGTGAAAAACTTGCACACTCCCTCACTGAGCAAAACCCTAGTTTCCAAGATGGACGTACAAGATGAGGGCGGGGCCACCGGGCAGCAGGGGAGGGGAACCCCTAGCACTATCCCGGCGTGCAGAATCTAATAGAGTCAACAGTTCATCAATCCGATCCACGGTCTTCATTCTATGGATCGTCCCGTCTAGCATCCAGAAGGCCTTCAGGGACACTTGCTGGATACCTGCCGGGGGCGTAGAACTCCAACCGTGCAACAAAACCGGGTTCCGGGGAGTCCTACAGGTGTGTTTAGGCAGTTTCCAGCTGAGAACGCTAGCCACTAGTGCCCAGTGGATGATTTTCCAGAGTTGACCCTCATGTGCAAAAATTGCACACTCCCTCACTAAGTAAAACCCTAGTTTCCAAGACGGATTTACAAGATGAGGGCGGGGCCACCGAGCCAAAGGGGAGGGGCACCCCTAGCACTATCCTGGCATGTTGAATCCATCGGAGTTAACGGTTTGTCGATCTGAGCCACGGTCTTCATTCTATGGCTCGTCCCGTCTCGCTACCAAAAGGCCTTCAGGGACACCTATTGGATACCTGTCGGGGGCGTAGAACTCCAACCGTGCAACGAAACTGGGTTTTGGGGAGTCCTACAGGTGTGTCTAGGCAGGTTCTGGCCGGGAACGCTAACCACAAGTGCCCGGTGGATGATTTTCCAGAGTTGATCCCCGTGTGCAAAAATTGCACACATAGTCCATCATTATCTTGATAAACAAGAGTTTTATAGTAGCTTGAATGTTTTGGCCGTGTTTATCTCCCTGTATTCGGTTGTCGGATTGGTTGACAAGCTTGTGTGAAAATTTGTACATTGAACTTCTTTGTTTTATTGCTGAAAAATGGAAGGGATTTTCAAGTCACCTATAAAACGCTCCTTTGTTGAAATATCTAAGTTCTTCCAACAACATAGATTTGGCTAGTGTATCAAATGCTGTCATCCACACCATAATTTATCTTTCATCAAAGGAGTTGCACATATTATGGCTAACGAAATGGTCTCGGGAGCTTGGAAGTGTCGGTAAATATTATTCCATGCCTGAATCTACCCAGAAGGCAATTATAAATTTAGATCCTCGAGAATGCCTGAATCTACCCAAAAGGAAATTATAAATTTAGATCCTCGAGAAGGTAAGAAACTATATGAGTGGTTGAATCAGTATCCTATAATTACAGAGCTTTCTATCTCAAACTTTGTTGGGCGGCTCCTAGATATGGGTGATTTTCCAGAGTTGACCTCCATGTGAAAAAATTGCACACTCCCTCACTAAGCAAAACCCTAGTTTCCAAGATGGACTTACAAGATGAGGGTGGGGCCACCAGGCCGAAGGGTAGGGGCACCCCTAGAACTATCCCGGCATGTTGAATCCAACGGAGTCAACTGTTCGTCGATCCAAGCCACGGTCTTCATTCTATGGCTCATCCCGTCTCGCATCCAAAAGGATTTCAGGGACACCTGCTGGATACCTACCAGGGGCGTAGAATTCGAACCGTGCAACAAAACTGGGCTCCAGGGAGTCTTGCAGGTGTGTCTAGGCAGGTTCCATCCGGGAACGCTAGCCACAAGTGCCTAAGGGATGATTTTCCAGAGTTGACCCCCATGTGACGGACATGCCAAATTCGCTAAAGGGGGCCATTTCTCGACCGGAGGCCCCCGGGCATGCATGGCCACTATGGACAAGTCCACAATGACCAGGTGGACCTGTGGGAGGCGACGTAATCCAAGTCCTCTCGTCGGTTTGGGTTCCGTGGCCCCGGGTCAAATCCTCCAAGTGTCCCTTAACAGCCTCGGGGTGCCCGATTAGAATGCCCATAGTGCCCGAACCGTGGCTCGATTTGTGAATCCATCAACTCCAGTGGATCCGGGATGGTGGGTTTTAGCTAGGGGACCCCCCACAGCATTCCCTAAAGACCCAGAAGCGATGCCAACGAGCCATCTCCGGAGCTAGGGTTTTGCTCAGTGATGGCCATTCCAAATTTGCTCAAGGGGGCCATTTCTCGTCCGGATGCCCTCGGGCATGCGTGGCCACTGTGGACAGGTCCGTAATGGGCAGGTGGACCTATGGGAGGCGACGTAATCCAAGTCCTCTCGCCGGTTTGGGTTCTGTGGCCCTGGGTCAAATCCTCCAAGTGTCCTTGAACGGCCCCGGGGTGCCCAACTAGAATGCCCGTGGCACTTGAACCATGGCTCGGTTTGCGAATGCGTCAACTTCGATGGGTCCAGGATGACGGGTTTAAGCTAGGGGACCCCCCACAACGTCCCCCGAAGATCCGAAAGTGGTGCCAATGAGCCATCTCAGAAGCTAGGGTTTTGCTCAGTGATGGCCATTCCAAATTCTCTCAAGGGGTGCATTTCTCATCCGGAGGCCCTCGGGCATACGTGGCCACCGTGGTGCCTGACTAGAATGCCTGTAGCACCCGAAGGCCATTCCAGATTCGCTCAAGGGGGCCATTTCTCGTCCGAAGGCAAAAGAATATCAATTTTCGACAAAACAATGTAGTTACCAGAAGAAGATCAATTTTCGACAAAACAATGTAGTTATTACATGTGGAGGCAGCGGTTTCCTGTGGAAAATGAGTGTAGGGTTGAGCAGAGGAAAGATGTTGGAAAATGGGCTATTACATTAGATTTTCCAATGGGCGGCTGTAGGTATCGATGCTTTCGCTGTTGTAGGTTTATACGCTTTTCTTCCGAGGGAAATCCTATTTTCGTCGGAAGAAAAGCATAGATACCTACAGCCGCCATATTTCCTTCTATAAACCACTTGCCTATTGAAAAAGCTAATGTAATGGCCCATTTCCCAACATCTTTCCTCTGCTCAACCCTACACTCATTTTCCACAGGAAACCGATGCCTCCACATGTAATAACTACATTGTTTTGTTAAAAATTAATCTTCTTCTTCTAACTACATTGTTTTGTCGAAAATTGATCTTCTTCTGCCTCCGGACGAGAAATGGCCCCCTCGAGCGAATATGGAATGGCCCTCATTGAGCAAAACCCTATCTCTAGGGATGGCCCATTGGCACCATTTCCAGGGCTTCGAAGCACGCTGCGGGGGGTCCCCTAGATGAAACCCGACGTCCCAGACCCACCGGAGTCAACGAATTCACGAACCGAGCCATGCTTCCGGTGCCACGGGCATTCTAGTCGAGCACCCCGGGGTCGTTCAGGGACACATGGAGGATTTGCCCCCGGGCCACGGAACCCAACCCGACGAGAGGACTTGGATTTCGTCACCTCCCACAGGTCCAGCTGGCCATTATGGACCTGTCCACAGTGGCCACGCACACCCGGGGGCATCTGTACGAGAAATGGCCCCCTTGAGCAAATTTGGAATGGTCATCACTCAACAAAACCCTAGATCTGGAGATGGCTCATTGGCACTGCTTCCGGGTCTTCGGGGAATGCTGTGGGGGGTCCGTAGCTGAAACCCACCATCCCAGACCCACCAGAGTCGACGGATTCATGAACCGATCCACGCTTCCAGTGCCACGGGCATTCTAGTCGGGCACCCCAGGGCCGTTCAGGGACACCTGGAGGATTTGCCCCCGGGCCACGGAACCCAACCCGACGAGAGGACTTATATTCTGTCACCTCCCATGGGTCCACCTGGCCATTGTGGACCTGTCCATAGTGGCAACGCATGCCCAAGGGCATCCAGATGAGAAATGGCCCCCTTGAGCAAATTTGGAATGGACATCACTGAGCAAAACCCTAGCTCCGAAGATGGCTCATTGGCACCACTTTCGGGTCCTTGGGGAACGCTGTGGGGGGTCCCCTTGCTAAAACCCGTCGTCCCATACCCACTGGAGTCGACGGATTCACGAACCGAGCCATGGTTCCAGTGCCACGGGCATTCTAGTCGGGCACCCTGGGGCCATTCAGGGACACTTTGGGCATTTGCTCCGGGGCCACGGAACCCAAACCCGCAAGAAGAATTGGATTCTGTCAGCTCCCACAAGTCCACGTGGCCATAGTGGACCTATCCACAGTGTCCATGCATGCCCAAGGGCCTCCGGATGAGAAATGGCCCCATTGAGCGAATATGGAATGGCCCTCATTGAGCAAAACCCTAGCTCCGAGGATGGCCCATTGGCACCGCTTCTGGGTCTTTGAGGCATGTTGTGGGGGGTCCCCTAGCTGAAACCCAGCATCCCGGACCCAATGGAGTCAACGGATTCGCAAACCGAGCCATGATCTAGGTGCTAAAAGCATTCTAGTCAAGCACCCTGGGGCCATTCTAGTGGTGATAGCAAGTTTACTGTCTAGTGAGTCTGATACCACATCTAGGAGTTGCCCAACAAACTTTGAGATAAAAAGCTCTGTAATTTTAGGATACTGATTCAACCACTCATACAGTTTCTTACCTTCTCAAGGAGCTAAATTTATAATTTCCTTCTGGGTAGATTCAGGCATTCTCGAGGATCTAAATTTATAATTTCCTTCTGGGTAGATTCAGGCATGGAATAATATTTTCCAGCACTTCCAAGCTCCTAAGACCATTTCGTTAGCCATAATATGTGCAACTCCTTTGATGAAAGATAAATTTTGGTGTGGACGGCAGCATTTGATACACTAGCCAAATCTATGTTGTTGGAAGAACTTAGATATTTCAACAAAGGAGCGTTTTGCAGGTGACTTGAAAATCCCTTCCATTTCTCAGCAATAAAACAAAGAAGTTCAATGTATAGATTTTCACGCAAGCTTGTCAACCAATCAGACAACTAAATACAGGGAGATAACCATGCCCAAAACATTCAAGCTACTATAAAACTCTTGTTTATCATGATAAGGATGGACTATGTGTGCAATTTTTGCACACAGGGGTCAACTCTGGAAAATCATCCACCGAGCACTTGTGGCTAGCGTTCCTGGCCGGAACCTGCCTAGGCTGTTGATGTATATGTAACTTCGGAATGTATTCCATCTATGTATTTCATATATATTTATTGTACCCTTATTAGAGATGTGTTATTCGTCTATAAGGAAGTGTCGTCATGTGGATTGACAAGTGTTGCAAGTGTGTGTACTTGCCGATGGGTTATTAGACCACCATCTGTGGAGTCGGCCCTGAATTATATATTATATTGTGGATATACCTACCTAGACAAGTCGGCCCCATAAGGTCACTGGGAAAACAGGTTAGTATAAATAGAGATCATGAGATCTCTATTTAGATCATTCAAGAAGTCATCTCTCTCTCACTCAAAAAGTGGCACACTAGTGAGGAGGAGGATCATCTACTTCTAGGAGACTATCTCAAGTGTATTTTGGTTGTACTTTGGTTGAGCCATTGCTCTCTCTATCTCTAAGGAAGTTGTGGGGTTTTTCACCTTAGGGTTTTCCCCACGGAAACTATGTGTCTCTTGTCTCTCATGCTTTTGATTTTTGTGATGCTTGTGATGCTTATTGTGATTGTTATGCATTGATATACTGTATATGTTATTCTCTCAGTGAAGATCCTAGAGTATTGTGAATTAATGCTCAAAATTTAACATGGTATCAGAGCTAACCTGAGAAGAAGACATTTTGCAGTGACGGAAACTTGAGTTTCTTGTTTATTGGGTTTATCTCCATAGATTTTGGAAAAACAATATAGTAGATTGACTCTACTCATCAAGGAGAATCTATCTGTCCAATCAGAATTCAATTCTGAGCATTTTCAGATTTGGCCCTAAAAATTAGGGTTTCCACAAAAATAGGAATTTCTGAAATCTGAAGACATAGCTAGAAGCTCCTTGCAAAAATCGAAGTTTAGAGCTTTGGATCAAGATTTTTGGCTGGGTAGATCTCCGGGAAACTCAAACCCTAATTCAGGGCTCTCCCTAGTGAACCCGGAAGGACAAAAAGGAAAATGTGAAGGGTAAAGCTTTGTTGATCTCAAATTCTGAATACACCAGGCTGATCAGCTCATCAAGGTGCATCTTTCTATCCTTTCAGAAAATTGAAATTCACATTTTGAATTTTTAGTGTTTTTTCGACAAACCCTAATCCGGGACCAGATCCAGTTTTCAGCATTTCAAGTGGTAAGACCTAAATCTTTTCTATTTCCATTTGAAGTACTCTTTAAGATGTCTCACCACACCAAGCTTGAGGATAAGCTTGAAGGAGCTGATAACTTCCGAGCTTGGAAGTATAGGATTTGGTTAATCCTGGAAGAGAATGAGTTGGACTCATATGTAAAAGAAGACATCCCTATCCCAGAGGATGAAGAGGCTAAGGTATTGCATAAGAAAAACTTGGTCAAGGCAAAGAGAATCATTGCTGATTCTATCAAAGACCATCTCATACCCCATGTGTCTTCTCTAAAGACACCCAAGGAGATGTTTCACTCTTTGACCAAGCTATTTGAAGGGAAGAACATAAATCGAAAAATGACCCTGCGGAACAAATTGAAAGGAGTAAAGTTTCAGAATGGAGAAACCATTCAATCTTATTTTTCAAGGGTCTCCCAGATCAAGGAACAACTAGAAGCAGTGGATGAAATGGTGGAGAATGGTGAAGTGGTGATGACCACTCTAAATGGCCTACCCAGGTCATGGGATTCCTTTATTCAAGGAATTTGTGCAAGGAAGAAGTTGATCTCCTTCAACAGATTGTGGGAAGAATGATCTCAAGAAGAAGCTAGGCTTGTGGCCCGAGAAGAAAAGATGGGAAATGAAGATCAAGCTCGCACAGCAAATTCCAGGAAAGGAAAGTCCAAGAAGGAATCATCTCATAACAGAAGATTCTCACACCACCATTATCATAAAGATAAGAAAGATCTCAGATGCTTCAATTGCAATGAGAAGGGACACTTTGCTTCAGATTGTCCCAAGAAGAAGAAAGACAACAACAACAACTTCAATAAGAAGAAGAAGAATAACAAAAGAAGTTATCATGCTCATGCTGCCGAAGATGATGAACCACCAAAGAAGAAGGCTAGGGCAAAAAGTGATAGTGATGATGACTCATCAAGTGAAGAAGAGTATGTTCTAATGTCTGCTCTCACAGGTACTATCTCTCATGGTTGTAATGATTGGTTGATTGATAGTGGGCTTCCAATCATATGACTGGGTTTAAGGAATCTTTTGTGAATCTATCTGAACATGAATCACCCCATAAGGTGAAACTTGGGGATGATTATCAATACCCAATCAAAGGAAGTGGTGAAGCCTCACACAACCTAGATTCTAGAAAATCTTTGAAGATGAAAGAAGTCCTTTATGTACCTGGGCTCAAGAAGAACTTACTCTCCATCTCTGCATTGGATGCAAAAGGCATGAGGGTTGCATTTGTTGATGGCCAAGTCCTAATGTGGCCAAAGGGAAAAAACATAGATGATGTAGTAGTGATTGGAGAGCAAGAGGGAGGTTTGTATAAATTGAAGGGACAACCTGAACATGCCATGGTACATGAATCCATGAAGCCAAGTGAACTTTGGCATAGAAGACTTGCTCATATGCACTATAGGGCACTTCCAATTGCAAGCAAGGTTGTAGAGGGTCTTCCTGAGATCAAGACCAAACATGAAGGTGTTTGTAAAGGATGCGCAAAAGGTAAGAACATTAAGAAGGCTTTCTCAAGAAGTGAAAGCAAGGCAAAAGACATCCTGGAAATCATCCACTCATATGTATGTGGTCCTATGTCATCCAGTTCTCTGAGTGGGTATGTTTACTATGTCTCATTTATTGATGACTTCTCCAAGAAGACTTGGGTATACTTCTTGAAGAACAAAGATGAGGTGTTTGATAAATTCAAGGAATTCAAAACCTTGATGGAGAATCAAACTGACAAGAAGATCAAAACATTCAGATCTGACAATGGTGGAGAATTCACCTCAGGTGACTTCAAGAAGCTTTGTAGTGATTCGGGGATTAAGAGGGAGTTGACTGCTCCTTATAATCCTCAACAAAATGGAATTGCAGAAAGGAAGAACAGAACAATCATGGAAGCAGTAAAGGCAATGCTACATGACCAGGATCTACCTATGCATCTATGGGCAGAAGCAGCTAGAACAACTGTATATGTGCAGAACAGAACACCCCACAAGATATTGGACAACAAGACACCAGAAGAGGTATTTTCTAGTAAGAAACTTGAAGTCAGCCATCTCAGAATATTTGGTTGTCCAGTATACACTCATGTCCCAAAGGAAAAGAGGATTAAACTAGATCCTTCAGGAAAGAAGGGTATCTTTGTGGGTTACAGTGAAAGCTCGAAGGCTTACAGAATATACTTTCCAGGGTTCAAGAAGATTGATGTCAGCAAGGATGTAACATTTGATGAAAACTCAGCCTTCATCAAATCAAGGAAGGCACCTATCGAAGTTTATGAAGAACCTAAGGAAACTAGATTTCAAGACACTACCATGACTGAGGCAGTTCTAGAAGTTGTTCGTGAGTTTGAAGATCCGCAAGAACCTGTAGATCCACCCCATGAGGATAACTCTCACAAGAGGAAACCTGCATGGGCTAGAGAGCTCATTCAAGATGTAGAAAGATTTGGCATTCCAGAACAAGAACACAGAGCAAAGAAGAGAACCAGAGCACATACCAGCTATGTTGCTTTACTCTGTGACATTATGAACAAAGAGCCTTCCAGTTATGAAGAGGTAGCGGAAAAGAAAGAATGGAAGGATGCCATGGTTGAGGAATACCAATCAATAATGAAGAATGATGTTTGGTATGTTGTACCGAGACCTAAAGAGAAGTCTGTTGTGACTTCTAAATGGATCTACAAAATCAAGCATGCTGCAGATGGCAATGTAGAGAAATACAAAGCAAGATTCGTAGCTCGTGGTTTCTCTCAGAAAGAGGGAATAGATTATGAAGAAACTTTTGCACCTGTAGCCAGGTATACTTCCATCAGAACAGTACTTTCCCTGGATGCAGCGATGAAATGGAAAATACACCAGATGGATGTTAAGACTGCTTTCTTCAATGGTGTAGTTGAAGAGGAAGTATATGTGGAGCAGCCACTCGGTTTTGAAATACATGACAGGGAGTCATATGTGTGCAGATTGAAGAAAGCCTTGTATGGCTTGAAACAAGCTCCCAGAACCTGGTATGGTAGGATGGACAATTTCCTATCTAGTTTGGGCTTTACCAAGAGTAAAGCGGATTTCAACCTTTACTACAAGATTGAGGAAGGGAATCCTGTGATTCTACTCCTGTATGTGGATGACTTGTTTGTAACAGGAGATGACAAATTGATTGCAGATACGAAGAGGAAGCTTGCTGCCGAGTTCGATATGAAATATTTGGGAATGATGCATTATTTCTTAGGTATGGAGGTGTGGCAGAGTACAGGTGGGATCTTCCTTGGTCAAGGTAAGTACACAGTAGATATCCTGAAGAGATTCGGTATGATAGATTGCAAGGCCATGGCCACACCTATGGCATCGAATCTGAAGCTTCTATGTGATGCTTCATCTGAGCCGGTTGATGTCTCTATGTATCGTCAGATGATTGGGTCTTTGATGTACCTGACAAACACGAGACCAAATATTTGCTTTGCGGTAAACACATTGAGTCAGTTCCTGACAGATCCAAGGAGTGTTCATCTGGTTGCTGTAAAGCATGTTCTGAGGTATCTGAAGGGTACAGTGGATTATGGGCTCAAGTATGAGGCGAATCAAAAGTTTAACCTGCAAAGTGATGTTGATTCAGATTGGGCAAGCAGTGCTGCAGATAGGAAGAGCACATTTGGGTGCTACTTCAGTATGGGATCAGGTGTGATCTCTTGGTTTAGCCGGAAGAAGTCCTGTGTAGCACTGAGTATAGCTGAGGCAGAGTATGTTGCAGCCTGTTCAGCTAGTTGTGAGGCAGTATGGCTACGGAAGCTACTGTCTGAATTATTTGATCTCCCGTTGGATGCTACTGGTATCTTCTGTGATAACCAGAGCTGTGTGAAGTTGTCCGAGAACCCAGTGTTTCATGACAGGTCGAAACACATAGAGATCAAATATCACTATATCAGGGATATGGTGCAGAGAGGAGTTGTGAATCTCCTGTATGTTGCGGCGGACGAGCAGATTGCAGATGTGCTGACGAAGCTACTAGCCAGGGTGAAGTTCGAGTACTTCAGAGAGAGGCTTGGTGTTCTTCGAATTGATGACACTTCGAGGAAGAAGTGATGGACACATTTGATGAAGCCATTCCAAGCATGTTGGAAGGAGGATCCTTCACATGGTTGTGGATGTAAGCGCTGGATGATGAGCATCAGGATGATGTTCTGGTTTCTGCTTTGTATGATCAGTTGGATCATTTATATATATATATATATATGTATGTATGCATCATGTTGGATGCTAGATATGATCAGTTGGATCATTTACATGTATATGTATGTACGCATCATGTTGATGCTAGATATGATCAGTTGGATCATTTATATGTATGTACGCATCATGTTGGATGCTGGATATGATCGGTTGGATCATGTGTATGTATTTTGTATATGCATCATGTTGGATACTCGGACCATGTATCTGTATATGTATCAAATGGATACATTGTATGATCAGGTAGATCATGTATGTTGACATGTATCATCTATTTATATTTGTATCAGGTGGATACACTGTGTGATCAGGTGGATCATATATGATGATATGTATCAGGTAGATACTTGGTATGTATCAGGTAGATGCATTGTATGATCAGGATGATCATGGATGACGAGCTTCAGGATGTTGCTCCAGATGACATGCAGCAGGATGTTGCAGTGATGACGATTAGGATGATCATGTGTATATCAAGATGATGTATGGTGAGTATCAGGTTGATACTCTGTGGCCATGCAACAGGTTCTGTAGATAAGCATGTAATTTGTGCCCTCGGAGATTTGCAGATATTCTTTCGAGGTTTTGCCTATGGCATGTAATTTGTACCCTGGGATATCTGGAAAATGCTCTTTCGAGGTTTTGCTTGGGAGGACATATAATTTGTGCCCTGGGAGATCTGCAGATAGTCTTTCGAGGTTTTGCCTATGGCATGTAATTTGTGCCTTGGGATATTTGGCATATGCTCTTTCGAGGTGTTGACCTATGGCATGTAATTTGTGCCCTGGGAGATCCGATAGGTTGAGCCGTGTGCTTGTAATCAGTCCTGGGATGCTATTCGAGGTTTTGCCATGACCACATGTAATTTGTGCCCTGGGAGATCCGATAGGTTGAGCTTTGTGCTCGTAATCAGTCCTGGGATGCTCTTTCGAAGTTTTGTGGTGACCACATGTAATTTTTTCCCTGGGAGATCCGATAGGTTGAGCCTTGTGCTCGTAATCAGTACTGGGATTATCTTTCGAGGTTTTGTGGTGGGGTCACATATAATAAGTCCTGGAGATCTAGACAGGATGAAAAAGGCCTCAGATGCTCTTTAGGGTTCTTGCTAGTCAAGAGACTCTTTTAAGGTTTTGTGATGCACGTAATAAGTCCTGAGATTTCCACAGTATGGCCAGTGATGATGAAGACTTGAAGGTGGTGGGCCTGCATCCAGTATGAAAAAGAACTGGCTCTGTAGAACTTCCTATGATGAGCAGAGTCAGAGATTGATTGAGATAGCAGCAGCAGTGACGATGATGATGACGATGATCCCGAGAAGAAGACTTGTCTAGCAAATCTGTGTCGAGAAATACCTTCCTAGTTAAGAGGGAGTGTTGATGTATATGTAACTTCAGAATGTATTTCATCTATGTATTTCATATATATTTATTGTACCCTTATTAGAGAGGTGTTATTCCTCTATAAGGAAGTGACGTCATGTGGATTGACAAGTGTCACAAGTGTGTGTACTTGCCGATGGGTTATTAGACCACCATGTGTGGGGTCGACCCTGAATTATATATTATATTGTGGATATACCTACCTAGACAAGTCGGCCCCATAAGGTCACTGGGAAAACAGGTTAGTATAAATAGAGATCATGAGATCTCTATTTAGATCATTCGAAAAGTCATCTCTCTCTCACTCAGAAAGTGGCACACTAGTGAGGAGGAGGATCATCTGCTTCTAGGAGACTATCTCAAGTGTATTTTGGTTGTACTTTGGTTGAGCCATTGCTCTCTCTATCTCTAAGGAAGTTGTGGGGTTTTTCACCTTAGCGTTTTCCCCACGGAAACTATGTGTCACTTGTCTCTCATGCTTTTGATTCTTGTGATGCTTGTCATGCTTATTGTGATTGTTATGCATTGATATACTGTATATGTTATTCTCTCAGTGAAGATCCTAGAGTATTGTGAATTAATGCTCAAAATTTAACATAGACACACCTGCAAGACTCCCCGAAACCTAGTTTTGTTGCACGGTTGGAATTCTATGCCCCCAACAGGTATCCAGCAGGTGTCCCTGAAGGCCTTCTGGCAGCGAGACGGGACGAGCCATAGAATGAAGACCGTGGCTCGGATCGACGAACCATCAAATCTGTTGGATTCAGCATGTTGGGATAGTGTTAGGGGTGCCACTCCCCTTCGGCCTGGTGGCCCCACCCTCATCTTCTACATCCATCTTGGAAACTAGGGTTTAGCTCAATGAGGGAGTGTGCAATTTTTGCACATGGGGGTCAACTCTGGAAAATCACCCACCGGACACTTGTGGCTAGCATTCCCAGCCAGAACCTACCTAGACACACTTGCATGATCCCTGGAACCTGATTTTGTTGCACGGTTGGATTTCTACGCCCCCGGCAGGTATCCAGCAGGTGTCCCTGAAGGCCTTCTGGATTCGAGACGGGATGAGCCATAGAATGAAGACCGTGGCTCAGATCAACGAATCGTTGACTCCGTTGGATTTAGCAAGCCGGGATAGTGCTAGGGGTGACCCTCCCCTCCGGCCCAGTGGCCCCGCCCTCATCTTGTACGTCCATCTTGAAAACTAGGGTTTTGCTCAGTGAGGGAGTGTGCAATTTTTGCATACAGGGGTCAACTCTGGAAAATCACCCACTAGGCACTTGTGGCTAGCATTCCCGGTCGGAACCTGCCTAGACACACCTGCATGACTCCTCGAAACCCGGTTTTGTTGCACAGTTGGAGTTCTACGCCCCCGGTAGGTATCCAACAGGTGTCCCTGAAGGCCTTCTCGTAGCGAGACAAGACAAGCCATAGAATGAATACCGTGGCTCAGATCGATGAACCATCGACTCCGTTAGATTCAGCATGCCAAGATAGTGCTACGAGTGCCTCTCCCCTTTGGCCCAGTGTCCCCGCCCTCATCTTGTACGTCCATCTTGGAAACTAGGGTTTTGCTCAGTGAGGGAGTGTGCAATTTTTGCACACGGAGGTCAACTCTGGAAAATCACCCACTGGGTACTTGTGGCTAGCATTCCCGGCTGGAACCTGCCTAGACACACCTGCAGGACTCCTCGGAGCCCAGTTTTGCTGCACGGTTGGACTTCTATGCCCCTGGCAGGTATCCAGCAGGTGTCCCTGAAGGCCTTTTGGATGCGAGATGGAACGAGCAATAGAATCACAACCGTGGCTCCGATCGACGAACCATCAACTCCATTGGATTCAGGACGTCGAGGTAGTGCCAGGGGCGTCCCTCTCCTCCTGTCCTGTTTCCCCATTACCATCTTGAACGTCCATCTTGGAAACTAGGGTTTTTCTCAGTGAGGGAGTGTGTAATTTTTGGACACGGGGTCAACTCTGCAATGGTGATGGTGATGGCGATGATGAAGAAGATGGATTAGTGCTAGGGTTTGGGTGAGGGTTGGGGCTAGAGTTATAGAAGGAAATTGAATTAGGGTTAGAGTTAGAGTTAATGATGATGATGAAGATAGTGGCGATGATGAAGATGTTGACGATGGTGGCAATGATGAAGACGTTGACGATGGTGGTGATGGTGATGGTGATGATGAAGAAGATGATGATGATGGAGATGTTGATGAGGAGCCTAGAGATGATGTTGGTGATGATGATGACAAGTACCTCTAAGTGGTTATCTATGATGATGAAAAGTACCTCTAAGTGGTTATCTATGATGATGACAAGTCCCTCTCAAGTATAGATCTCAAAAATACCACCCTTGAAACCTTATGATAACTCCCTACCCCAAGTGGAAGACCTTTCTATCCATACATGGATTCCTAGAAGGTTTCATCTACCAAGTTAAATTTTCAAGACCATTGTAATAGACTACATACTTCAAAAAATTTCCTAAAACCTAGGTAATTCTAATCTTGAGAACCTATCAAAACCACTATCTTCAAATGCTACAAACATAAATAGATATATTTAAGAAAATACTAACTCAATTTACTCAAATTTGATCCAAATCACATCAACATTTTATTCAACATAAAAGAGAAGCATGGAATACTTTAATACATATATGAAAAATAAAAAACATAGGCAAAGACATGTATGTATGTATGTATCAACAAAAAATGCATGTACCAACGAAATAACATAAAACTACACATACCTCGATGTAGAACATAACATTATTTGATACAATTCTTTCTCTTATGTAAAGTTGACTGGCCTCATTCAATAAATCCATCTGGATCCTCTCTGTTGCTAATTGTCTCCATCAATCTCTCGTGCTCTGAATGAGGCAGGTAGTAGCGTACCTTGGTTGAGCTCTTGCTTGACATTGTCTGAAGATGGATGTTTGTACCAATGATCAAGTTTGTGAAGTGATACACCACTGAACCTGGTCTGTAATCCATGAATACATGCCCACTAGTCTTTCTTGACTTTCCATCTAGTGTAAGATATTCCCCCTTAACCACCATCGAGCTAGTAGGAAATTCAATTCCTTCATCATCGATTAATGATCCGTAGAGGGTTTGCTTACCTTGGATGCACCATGCCAACCAATAATCCATGCCCCATTCATTGTCTTTCGGCGCAACAATTGCGTATATGTGTCCTGGTTGTACAAGATCTGAGATATGCTCGTAGTTTGTAGAAATCGCTGACTGGTCCTCCTCTAACTGGGTTGTTTCAACAACTGCAAGTTGGTCTACTGCAAGTGACACACGATCCCATTCATCAACCCAGTCTATGTATTCGCATTCATCCCATTCACCGTTGCTGCAAGGGTTGCAAAAGCATGCAAGCTTTCGTGTCCATATTTCAAATATGTGGTTTTTTTAGCTTCGAACTGAATGAAATCCACGTGTTCCTTGTCCTGTGCCGCAACTATAGGAACACGATCGATTTATATCAGCCACTAGCTAAAAATTTCTCACCACACATCCTACTACCGATGATGTTTGTTGATCTCTTGCTCATTCTGACATTGTTGCAAAGCACCATTGAACTATGGATTCTGCATCTTGGATATGAGGTTCCCTGTCAAACCTCATCTCTTCCCTTCGTAGTGTGGTCTTGATGCATGCACTGACCCCATCATGCTCGCCTTTGCTGTGCTCAGTTTCAAAATAGTTCCAGATATGCAACACATTGCAAGTCTTATGCAAAGTACTCATCCATTGGAATACTCGGGCATTTTTGAACTGGCCCACACAACCATCCGACCATATCCAATGCTAATCCATCTGTATATCTCTCTCCTTCAACTGATCATAGAAAATTTGAAAACAATGTTGCACATAATGTGTTCAAGTACACAGGGTACTACCAAAGGACCGAACACCAAGAGCAACCACTTCACACAAACAGATCACAGATCAACACACCGATGTTTTGACGTGGTTTAAACCCTCTTGAGGGAAACACTCCACGGCCCCTACCAAATAGCTTCTACGGGACAATTTATTATGCAAAGAAAGAAAGTTACAAATGAGCTTCTCATAATCGATCAACTAAACAATGACCCTCCATGCTTTTTAAATAGAGATCGTGGACCAATCGGGTGTTAAGCCACGGATCAAGGTTAGGTTTGATCTAAGAGAAGTTGAGCCGTTGGATCACTCTATGTTGGGAACATATCGTGACCGTCGGATTAAGTATTTACAAATGCATACTAATGCATACTGAAGAAACACACTATCCCTAACGGATATATTACACAAGTTGATCTTAACCAACTCCTAAGTGTCTAAATATCCTAACATCCCCCCTTAAGAACAACTTGGGATAGGATTGAAGGATTTACAAAAGTGACACTATTAGGAGAAGGAAGGAGGCAATAGAGCCTATCCCCCCTTAATGACAAGTTCCTGAACTCCTAACATAGATCGAAGTTTAGAAAACTTCGCTTCTGTAAGAGACTTGGTGAAGATGTCTGCAACTTGATCATCTGTAGGGAAAAAGAGCACTTCAAGAACACGATCATGAACAAGATTTCTGATGAAGTGCATATGTAGCTCAATGTGTTTGCTGCGTTGATGTAGAACTGGATCTTTGGCAAGCTTGATGGCACTTTGATTGTCGCACCAAAGTGGAGTAGGCTGCTGTTGCTCGAATCCAAACTCTGAAAGGATCTGTCGAAGCCATAAAGCTTCCTAACTGGCATTAACTGCTACTCGATATTCTGCCTCTGCTAAAGAAAGAGCAAGAGCTTGTTGTTTCTTACAAGCCCAAGTAATAGGTCCAGATCCCATACTGAAAACATAACCTGCAGTAGACTTTCGATCATCAAGATCGTCGACCCAATCTGAATCAGTGAAACCAACCAACAAAGGTTCCCCCCCGTACTGTAATGAATCCCAAACTGAACTGTACCTCGAATATATCGAAGTATTCTCTTAGCTGCTTTCCAGTGACTTTCATGTGGTGTCTGCATATAACGGGCAACACAACCAACGGCAAAGGAAAGGTCAGGACAGGAATGAGTCAAGTATAAGAGACTACCAACAAGCTGACGATACAAGGTGGCATCGACTTCGGGTGAAGTACAAGTGGCAAAAAGTTTGACTCCAGACTGGAAGGGAGAAGGGGCTGGTGTACAATCTTCCATGTGAAAGCGACGAAGAAGGTCACAAACATACTTAGACTGAGAAAGAAAGATTTATTCTTTGGTTTGTAGGACTTGGAGACCAAGAAAATAATGCAAATGTCCTAAGTGTGACATTTCAAAATTTTGTTTAAGACTGGATTTCACATGGGTTATAAGCTTAGGGTCACTACCAGTAAGAATAAGGTCATCAACATATAGAACAAGTATGATGAGATGGTTTCCTACTTTCTTGGTATAGACATTGGGGTCAGAATGGCATCTAGAAAAACCAGTGTCAAGAAGAAAGTTATCCATTTTGGCATACCAAGCTCTAGAAGCTTTCTTAAGGACATATAAGGATTTCTTAAGGTGGTAGACAAGGCTAGAGTTATTCTGAACATGGCCAGGAGGTTGTTCCATGTAAACTTTCTCCTGTAAATCACCATGTAAGAAGACAGACTTGACATCCATTTGATGGACTTCCTAGTTGTGTAAGGCTGCAAGGGAAAGAACAAGGCAGATGGAGTTCATTTTTGCGACGGGAGCAAAGGTTTCATTGTATTCAATCCCTTCAATTTGGGAAAAACCTTTAGCAACTAACCTTGCCTTAAGTCTTTCAACACTTCCATCTGATGCATACTTAGTTCTGTAGACCCATTTACATCTGACAAGTTTTCTTCCTTTTGGAAGAGGTACAAGATCCCAAGCATCATTCACCATTAAGGAACGATATTCTTCATCCATGGATGCATCCCAATATGGATTTCCTGAAGCTTCTGCAAAAATTTTTTTATCATGATTCTCAGAAACTTGAACCAAAAGAGAAGAGGCTCGCTGAAACTGAGAACATGTTCGACGTTGATCTCTAGGATCACCGACAAGATCACCAGCTGCTTCACATGTTCAATGGACCCATCGAGGAAGCACTTGTGCTGGTGCAATTGGAGGAACATGAGCAGGCGGAGGTGGATTTTCATCATCAATGTCATTATCAGAAACTGGAGTTGGAAACCTGTCAAGGAAGTTGGAATAAGAAGAAGAAGTCACAAACGCCGAATCAAGCTCGTGGGCCAAAGATGGCACAATCGCCGAGTTAGGCTCGCAGGCCAAGAGATTTTCATCAAATTTAACATCTCTTCTAATGATTATATCATGAGAATGTGGTTGAAGAAGTCTATAACCTTTTACATCTTCGGAATATCCAACAAATATGCACTTTTCACTTTTAGGCTGCAATGCTTTCCGTTTTTCATCCGGAATGTTAGCCCATGCGTCACTACCAAACACACGGAAGTGACTTACATCAGGTTTAGTTTTACTCCATGCTTCTTCCGGTGTTATACCTTGTAATGCTTTAGTGGGGGTGCGATTAACTATGTAATTTGCATAATTAATGGCTTCAGCCCAAAATTGAAGACTTAGTCCTTTAGATTGGATCATACAATTAGCCATTTCTTTTAAAGTGCGGTTCTTCTGCTCAGCTACACCATTTTGTTGTGGTGTATATGGAACAGTGTGCTGTTGTTGGATGCCTTGTTCAGTGTAGAAATTAGTGAACTTATTGTTAACATATTCTCCTCCATTGTCAGATCTTAACTTAATAATTTGATGACCAAATTGTTTTTCAACAAGGGCCTTGTAGGCCAAGAACATGTTAAATATTTCACTCTTAAGTTTTAGGAAATAAACCCAAGTGCATCTGATGTAATCATCAATGAAAGTTAAGAAATATTTGAAACCAGAAAAGGAAGCAGATGGAAGAGGACCACACAAGTCACTATGCACAAGCTCCAAGGGAACCGAGGAGTGCCAAGGGGCACGTTTGTCAAAAATGTCCCGATGATGTTTTCCAAGTACACAACCGGAGAAAACACCATCCCTGCAAGATACCATCGGAAGACCAGTCACCATATTTTCTTTACATAGTTGTTGCAATGAGCGATAATTTAAGTGACCAAATCGCTCATGCCAAAGTTTGCTCAAGTTATCACTATGAGCAACAAAAAATGAAGGGAAAGGTGATGACCCAAAGTTGTTAAACTTGTACAACCTAGTAATATCATCAACAATTCCGGTAGCTAGGACCTGTTGAGGATCTTTAAAATCCTTGATTACAACTTGGTGAGGTGTAAAGGTCAGTTTTACCTTCACTAGAATGAGTGATCCGATAGACTGATAACAAATTGCAGGAAATTCTTGGAACACATCGTACATCACTAAAATGACCATTATCTACTAGAACTGTTCCAGCTCCTACAACACTTAGAGATCTATCATTACCAACAAATATTTGTTTGGTGTTACATTCATGCATAGTAGAAAAGATGGCTTCATCCTTAGCCATATGATAAGATGCTCCAAAATCAATGAGCCATTCATTTGAAGTAGAAGAAGAAGATGCATTATAAGAATAACCAGAAGCACAAAGTGCATGTCCATGAGAGGCAGATTCTGAAGACGAATCTAGGCTTATGTGGTGCTTCTTCATTTATGCTTCTAAGGCTGCCATCTTCTTGAAACACTTAGATTCATCATGATTATCTTTTCCGCAATAGTTGCAATAACGCTCAGTCTTCTTGCCTTCTGGCTTGGATCCTTTGTCATTTTTTAAAGAAGGAGCTGACTGAGAGGGTTTTGGACCCTTGTTTGACTTATTATTGCGAAAATTTTGTTTCTTGGAAGACTTGGACTTTTCTTTCTGTTGGGACAATAAGGCTTTCCTAGATGTATTTACATTGTTGATTATTCCAAGATGAATGAGTTTATCTTGTTCTCTAATCAAGGAATCACAAAAGGATTCAAGACTAGGCTCTTGATAGCTAGCTGCATTCAAGGATTCTTTCATGGTTTAAAATGTAGATACAAAAACAAAATATGCAGGTCCAAGTTTGGAAAGAATATGATAAATGTATTGTTTGTCTTCTCTCTCAATCTTACATTCTACACATAAGAGTTTAAGAGTTTTGTACTTAGATAAATAATCTTAAATGCATGAAAAGTTACTTCGATTTAAAGAAATCAACTCATTTTCGAGTTTGTGACCTCGAATTTCATTGTGTTTACCAAACACAGATTCCAACTTGTCCCAAGCAGCATTAGGTTCATCAATTCCAGATATGTGGAATCACAAATCAGTAGAGATTGACATCTCAATCAATCCAAGAGCTTCATCACATCTATTTGCCCATTTTATTTTCTTATCATCATCAGTGGGTTCTTTTTCTTTCCCTGAGGTAATTCTGAAAAGTCCCCTACTTCGTAGAACATCCTCCATACGAGATTTCCATGAGAAATAGTTGAAACCGTTAAGTAGAATATCACAAGGGGTGGCCATATTTGTAAATTAATAGCTGTAAAATTAGAAACCAATAGTCTGGATGTGAAGATCTCGAAAAAATAGGCGATTTAAAAAAAAACGGCACTGAAAACTGACTATGTATGATAAAGTTATGCTTGAACAAAGAAACTATTGAAGATGTCCCCAATAGTGACGTGGCAGCTAGAGAATGTCCAGCAAAAAAAAAAGAACCCCCATTTTCCCAAGATGAACCTTTTGACAATCACTTTACAAGAAAGTTGCTTTAAGTGAACCACTTTTGTAAAATAAGTGATTTCACTTTTACAATGATATTACTTTTAAATAATGCAACAATAAAAAAAACTTAAGTGACTCACTTGTATTTTTTTTTTTATTTAAGTGAGATGCATTTTTACAATAAAATAACTTGAAAATAGAAATTGCATGCACTTTTTCTTTTAAAAGTAACTTCCTAAGACTTCAACTCAAGACCTATTAAGAAATAAAGCAACTTTGAACCAATTGAACCAGATTAAAAGATATGTAAAATATGAGAATGAGGAAGGGGGCTTCTTTTTTTTTTACTCTTCTTGCTCGGTTTGCGTGCTTGCCCTTTTTCCTGCAAAACAAACCACAAATCGAAACAAAAAAAACTTTTCCACACTTATGGAGTTAGATATTGTGAGCTTTCCCGGAAAGTCTACGTTTTCTCGCTGTTTCTGATTTGCCGAAATCGCGCAAGGTGCACGGCAAAGAGTATACGCAGCCGAGAAAAACCCTTTCCCTTTTTGTTTCTGATTTGCCGAAATCGCTCAAGGTGCACGGCAAAGAGCATACGCAAACGGGAAAGTAACAATCCGAACCCAAAAAAAATCTAACAGTAAAAAATGATGAAATATGAGATTTTTTTCGTTTTAAAAAAAGAAAATAAAAAAATGCGTCACTATAACATTATACCTTCAGATCTGATGAAATACACGTTTTTGTACCAACCGAGAACCGTTTTTGATCAAACGAAAACTATTTCCCAATGGAAATGATGCTCCGGACGCAATGGACCACCTCCCACAGCCCATAAATGCACAAAAATACCAGAACTAGAAACCCTTTCGAGTTTCGGCAACAACAGTTCAAGATCTAGATCATAACCGGAAGCGACACTTCATAAAAGCTCTGATACCATGTTCGGGTACACAGGGTACTACCAAAGGACCGAACACCAAGAACAATCACATCACACAAATAGATCACAGATCAACACACCGATGTTTTGACGTGGTTTAAACCCTCTTGAGGGAAACACTCCACGGCTCCGGCCAAGTAGCTTCTACGGGACAATTTATTATGCAAAGAAAGACAGTTACAAATGAGCTTCTCATAATCAGTCAACTAAACAATGACCCTCCATGCTCTTTAAATAGAGATCATGGACCAATCGGATGTTAAGCCACGAATCAAGGTTAGGTTTGATCTAAGAGAAGTTGAGCCGTCGGATCACTCTATGTCGGGAACATATCGTGACCGTCGGATTAAGTATTTACAAATGCATACTAATGCATACTAAAGAAACACACTATCCCTAACGGATATATTACACAAGTTGATCTTAACTAACTCCTAAGTGTCTAAATATCCTAACATAATGCAGATCATGGGTTCTATCATCACTTATGCAAAAATTTGTCTCCTTCAGTATTATCCTCTTGTCATTGCTGCTCTCTGGCCCATGCCTATACATAATATGTACCATGATGCTGACTTGGTCTTAATGGTAGTATTGACTCTGGATTTCATTTTGTGGCTGAAGGGTGTAATGTTTTGCAAAATCCACAATTGACACTATGGTTCCAATGGGAAATGTGTCCCTGCATTTTCTGTACTTCTCATCTTTCCATCGCGCTACATGCACATGTTGAACATACTACTCAGTTTTCTCATAGAATTCCATCAAGAAGTCACATACCGGTACCTGTTACCATGGAAACAAGGAAAATATTACAATGTGGCCTTTGGAAAAATGTATATGCCAGAAATTAAACGTGTAATATGAAAAATACGCAATATTCATTTGTACTTGTGACTTTACCAATGCAATCTTTTTACATTCTCTGACACAGTCTAATTGATAGGTCACGTACTTGAAGCTCTACATCTCCACACCCATCATGCCAAATTCTATGTCCTTGCTTTCATGAATGCAACGGTTCAAAAGAGAAAACCCACTGCACATAGAACATGTCCCATATAGACATGATTTTTTATAATACTTTTGTCCTTCGGGCCTTGGACACATGATGTTGTGGATAAAGTCTCTTGATGCATTTGGTGGTAGTATGTATTCATTGCAGCCATGCACAATGTTAGTATGCAAATCACAAAATATATGTTTATATGTGTCATAATAATATTCATATTCTACGTGGTATCTACAACAACAAGTGTTCCAATCAATGCATATACGAACATACCATGGTTTGCATTTCTCAAAGGACCTTTGGCCAAGGTTCAATTGTGTGTGCTCGTTCCTGAATCTCTCATCGAGTTCAGTTTGTCTGGTGTCAAGGAAGTGTTTAACATGGGGCTCACATTCAATAGAACCTTTTCTCAGTTTTAGCACATCTCTTTGGTTTGATGAAGGTCTAGTATGATCATACCAAAAATTTTGTACTAACTCCTTAATAGCATCAATTCACTTCCTATCTGCACGAGACAACCTACCAACAAAAGCCCAACAATTGTTTCCACCATGAGTGTCAAGATTTTCTCTTATAACAAAGTACTTTTTAATATTTTTTCTATTTAATTTGGGTATGTGAGAAGTGTGTGATAGTAGGCGACGTTGTCTTGTGGACTTGTTTACAACTGATTCAGATAAAACATGACGAGCCGCACAAAGATCTTTTGTACGAGACTTCTCCCCAATCGCATTAAATGTAGATTCGAGATTTCTAACAATATGACTATTGGCCTCTGAACTTTTAACCATCTTTATTCCCAAAATTCTCCTAACAACAGCTAAAGAATGTGACTTTAACAAACATAGCAATAATTGGCATTTACCTGCATCACCTTTGGATTCAAAATATTGTTTCACAATTTTGTTGCATTGCCATTCGATAGTGCGTTTTGGAAACTTGCCTTCAAGCCCCGACATAGCACTATCATCCACATGAATACGTCTAGGAGTTCTTCTTCTTACACTGGACAGTCGAGGTAGGGAGGGTGGACATGAGACATGAATACCAGGCTTGTTTGTTGTGGTGCTTCGTTCATAGATTGGGCCATAATGGGAGTGTGGTCGACAGGGTTGTGGTCTTCTTGGGGAGATTGAAAATTAAGCAAGGCTTGTATGTCCATCTCTACACATGCAGCATCTCCCAAAATTCTTGTGTCGTGAGGAACTTCAGAATGACTCATTGATGGATTGTTGGTTGGAGATTGTGTTGATGTTGGAATTTGAGTTGGATCCGTTGGACGCGACCGCTTTACCCGTGGTTCTGAACAAGAGGTTGTCATGTCAACAACTGTGTTAGGATCAGTGGCAGGATCTGGGGCAATGATAGGACCATGTCTCAATCTTTCCATTCATAAGCTGGCCTTTTCTCTGAAGTCATTGACCTTTTCAATGGGCATATTCCTTCTGTTTTTTTTTTTGCGTTTCATGAGTTTCCCATATCCAAAAGTCTCTTTAACACAACTGTCAGGCCTACCCCTACAAAAGAAACAACAAATAAGATATTAGTGTCATTATACAATGAACTTGACACATTCCAACATAGCTTACCACTTTACAAATTAACATATACAACTACAGACTATGTTGGTTCATTTGTGTTCGAATAAACATCATTATCCCTTACAATTCCAATCAATATAGATTATGTTTGGTCAAGTGTATAGAGGAGAAACTAGTGTCTTGCCTGGCCATGAATTCATAAAAATTATGGTAGTAACACCCTACAACAGAGATGGCTAGAGATGCCTTGGAAATAGTTTGATAGTTTTTCTACATCAAATAAGGTAACCTTAATTAATTGCATTTTTGGCTTTCTCCCTTAATGTTATCAATTCTAGGACTTTGCACCTAGTTTGATTTCTTTGTCTTCCTAGTGGAATGGTATATACTTCCATTTGAGGCAATGTCCTTTACCATCGTAAATTACTAGGTTATATAACACATTAAGGAGTTGAAGAAACAACAACAAACTATTTCCTTAGATCTATAAACCTTCAAATGATAGAATGTGGTTTTGAGTTTAAAATACCCATGGTTGAATTCAACAATGCATCACAATAGAATGAATGTATACCTTGTTTTGTGCAAAACCTTTAGGAGGATGCAAAGGTTTCTAACAAAGATCATGGTCTTGGGAAGGGTGATTAGGAGAAATATAATTTGACCTTTCAATGTGCAATATCTAGGGTGGGGAGGTGTTGGAGAGTGGGGAACTAGGGACTATACCAACAATCATCATGTTGAATAGAGCATGAAGTGGGGAAGTCTTGGTTTTTGGAAAAAAAATCATTGTTAGAGGTGAGGGGATATTGTAAGGATGGTAAATATGGATGAAAATGATCATATTTGGATTCATAGAGAAAGGAAAGGAGCATATACTTACAGATATCCTCATTCCATACAATGGTATTGAATAAGAGATGAGAGAGTTGAGGTTTTGTGGATGAGTAGAAGTAATATTTTTAGTTATGTTTAGTGAGTGTGTGATTTTTTTTGCTAGCATAATATGAGGTGAAAAGAAAAAAATTAACTTGGGAACTAATTACACAATGAGGAGGTTGCATACTTCATCTTGTCTAGTGTTCATATGAATTTTTTTAGATGTGAACTTGGGAAATCTTCTTGTCAAATTCATTGTTGTTTATGCATGGATATTGTTGTGGGAATATGACAAAAACAAAAAGGCATGGGCTCATCTCAAATCTTGTGAATGAAAAGACTCATTTACAATTCACCATACCTCTATAGAAATGATCTCCACTTGCAATTGAAACTGGTAGCTTGAATGAATCCACTAGATTCCAAGAACACTGAAGATGTTTGATAGATTCCAAGGGTGATTTTGTGTCCAATAGATCAAAGAGTGTCCAAAATATCAATGAGTGTGAGCCAATGAGCAACCTATGAGAGCTTGAAAGTCGCGGAAGAAGTGAAACCCGTGAATTTGGTAGAATTCCCGGGAAACAGAGAGCTCTATTTTTTTAAACTAGTAACAGGGCTGCGCACGCATGTTAAAACATGCGCACGCGTGTTAAAACATGCGCACGCATTTTTTTCGCGCGTACACGTGAGGAGCACGCACGTGCCCAAACCTGCACACGCGCCCTTGTACAACATAGAAACCATTTATTCCCCAACGTTTACACCATTTAATGCCAAACCTTCCCCCCACTTCGAAAATATTTGCATAAATTGGACTCGGTGATTAAGTTTGAAGGGTGGGTCTTAATTTTTACTGGAAACGCTTACTCTTTGACACATTTGATAATTTATGGTTGTCTATGCACCTGGACCCAATTGACATTGTAAGGTGAGGATGTGCATGCATAATAATCCTTATTTATTACTATGCGATGAGGATTTAAAAGGAAGAGGATGTAAAGACGTGTTATTTTTATACGTATTTTGATGGCAAGCGTCGAAGAGAAACGTGGTGATAAACCACAATTCCTGAGCCAAAACTTGTTTTTTTTAATTTTATTAATAAGCATTGTGGTACTTTGGTCCAAATGTTTTTTCTAACTCATTGTTTCTCCATATTGTCTGCCTACTACCACCTCTCTATATCAATGCATAAAATCAACCTCTGCTTGGTTTGTGGTTATAGTTGCATGCCATTAAGTGTTGTTTAGAGTTTTTGTGAGTATGTGACGTTCATGCAATAAATGAAGTCTTGTAGAGGAGGATTCATCAAAGAGGAAAATTGAATTTCATTTTGACAAAACACATCTTTTGTAAAGATCGAATGCCATGAATGCATCCTCAGCCTACCATTCAAGACCATGGATATGTTGAAAAGCATTGAACATCATCGAAGAATGAAAACCAGTTCCTCGATATCTTATTGAAACATATTGAGCTCAATTGAATTCCACCTGGGCCTTAATTGAAAATTCTAGACCTCACGCGTCATTAATAACACATAGAATCCATGACACTATCCCTCTACAAGGAGCCTCCTCCTCCTACTCCTCCTCCTCCTCCTAATCATATTCGTCATCGTCACCATCATCATCATCATCATCATCATCCTCGTCATCGTCATCATCCTCGTCATCATCATCATCATCATCATCATCATCATTATCACCCACTTCCTCATCATCATCCTCATCCTCCTCCTCCTCCTCGACATCATCTTGGTCATCATCTTCATCATCATCTTCAGCATCAACATCCTCATCATCGGCATCATCATCATCCATCATCTTCTTCATCATCTTCATCATCATCATCATCTTCGTCATCATCATCATTATCAATGATGATGATGATGAAGATGATGGATGATGATGCATATGAGTACGAAGATGAAGATGATGATGTTGATGTTGATGAATATGATCACCATCATCATCCTCATCATCCTCCTCCTCCTCCTCATCATCATCATAATCATCTTCATCTTCATCGTCATCATCATCGTTTCCATAGTCATCATCATCGTTATCCCCCACTTCCTCGTCATCATCCCCATCCTCATCATCATCATCATCATTATCTTGGCCATCATCTTCATCAACATCATCATCATCAACGTCATCATCATCATCTTCATCATCATCATCATCTTCGTCATCATCATCACTATCAATGATGACATCATCATCATCATCTTCGTCATCATCTTTGTCATCATCATCATTAATGATGGATGATGGTGCAGATGAGTATGAAGATGAAGATGATGATGTTGATGATGACGAATATGATCACCATCCTCCTCCTCCTCCTCCTCCTCCTCCTCCTCATCTTCGTCATCATCATCCTCATCATCATCATCCTCATCATCGTCATCATCTACGTCATCATCATCATTTCCATAGTCATCATCATCATTATCCCCCACTTCCTCGTCATTATCCCCATCCTCATCATCATCACCATCATCATCTTGGCCATCATATTCATCATCATCATCATCATCATCATCATCTTCATCATCATCCATCATCTTCATCATCATCATCATTATCAATGATGACATCATCTTCGTCATCATCATCATTATCAATGATAATGATGATGAAGATGATGAATGATGATGTAGATGAGTACAAAGATGAAGATGATGATGTTGATGATGACGAATATGATCACCATTATCATCCTCATCATCATCCTCCTCCTCATCATCATCGTAATCATCTTCATCATCATCAACCTCATCATCATCATCCTCGTCATCGTCATCATCCACATCATCATCATCATTTCCATAGTCATCATCATCGTTATCTCCCACTTCCTCGTCATCATCCCCATCCTCATCATCATCACCACCATCATCTTGGCCATCATCATCATCATCATCATCATCATCATCATCAATGTCATCATCATCATCTTCATCATCATCCATCATCTTCGTCATCATTATCATCATCATCATCATCTTCGTCATCATCATCATTGTCAATGATGATGATGATGAAGAGGATGGATGGTGATGCAGATGAGTACGAAGATCAAGATGATGATGTTGATGATGACGAATATGATGATGATGATCATCATCACCCACTTGCTCATCATCATCATCATCCTCATCCTCATCCCCATCATCATCATCATCACCATCTTGGTCATCGTCTTCATCATCAACATCATCATTATCATCATCATCATCACCCACTTGCTCATCGTCATCCTCATCCTCATCCCTATCATCATCATCATCATCTTGGTCATCGTCTTCATCATTAATATCATCATCATCTTCATTGTCAACATCATCATCATCGTCATCATCATCATCATCATCATCTCCATCATCATTATCATCGTCGTCATCACCCTGTTCCTCATCATCATCAACATCATCATCATTGTCATCATCATCATCAGCATCATCATCAGCATCATCATCTTCTTCGTCATCATCATCATTATCAATCGTCATCATCATCGTCAACATCATCATCTTCAATCGTCATCATCATCGTCAACATCATCATTGTCTTCTTCATCATCATCATTGATAATGATAATGATGACGAAGATGATGAGGAGGAGGAGGAGGAGGAGGACGATGATGAAGATGAGTACGAAGATGAAGATGATGATGCTGATGATGACGAATATGATCATCATCATCATCCTCTTCATCATCATCCTCGTCCTCGTCATCATCCACGTCATCATCATCATTTCCATTGTCATCATCATAATCATCTTCGTCATCATCAGCATCATCATCCTCATTCTCATCATCAACATCATCGTCATCATCCCCATCATCATCAACAACATCATCGTCAACATCCCCATCATCCTCATCATCATCATCATCAACATCATCATCATCATCCCCATCCTCCTCCTCCTCATCATCATATAAATTTAATTTAATTCAATTTAAAACATTATTAATTATTAAAAATATATATATTTTATAAAATTATTTAATCAATATGGAAAATTTGAAACTTTAGTAAAAACAACACGCACGCTCCATTTTGGGCGTGCGCGCCATTTTGCATGTGCGCGCATTTGGACGCGTACGCGTTCTTGGACACGTGCCCGCTGTTTTGTGCGTACGTGCTTTTTAAATACACGCTCACGTGCAAGTTTAGTTTTTAAATTTTGGCGGGTAATTCGTTTCCCACCAATGTGGTGGATGACTTGGCTGCTATGGTTTTAGGTTCGGGTTGCCAAAATACATATAATAATATAAAAAATACATCTTATTCTATAACTTTTTATGTTTCGAGCATGATTCTGCATATGCTACACTTGTCCACTGCAAATGAAATTGCACACATTTGTAGAACTATGTGTTCAGATTCCGAATATGTAATTTTTTATTAAAACTATTATTTGTTCCTATTTTTTAGTTAATTTCAATTGCACTAACGTCAATCTTACACAAAGAGTAGGTTAGTTCTTCCGTCTATAACTTTTTATTGGTTCACCTATTTTGAAAACGAAAAAGAACCCACAAAAGTACACACAAAAACATACATCCTAAAAAAAAAAATTGTTGATTGACTAGGTTAAGACCATGATATCGAGGACTAACGCTGGCCCTCATCATTTTAGGGATGGGCTGACTTTCTTAATTAAAAAACAAATTAAAATGAACATAAATAAAGATGGAAAAATAACGCCGCACTAGAACGGCCTGTTATCTACGACTGTATATAATTTTTTTAACAAAAATCCACCATTTGAATACCGAACCAGAGGGCTAACGCAAACATATTCATTATATTTTCTTAAAAAAATAGCATGCCAACCTTAGGAGAACCCCATCTTTTGGAAGTTATACTTAATTTCCATAAATAATATTTCTATATTCCGGAAGGTAATCCGATTTTCTACGTTTGATCTTCTTGCACCATATTCCAAAAAGTTGTGTAGGTAGCTCTAATATTGCTTTTTGACGTTCGGATTTCTGTTTTTTCAGAAGTCCATTGCGACTAACGCGTCATAAGTGGCCAGGATTAGCTTGCACCAGCCCATTGGTTTTATAATTTTTTCATATCTTACTTATTTTTTATCATACAATTAATTATTTATGAACTCCAAACTTTTTAAATGGGAAATAATATAATTATTTATTTATTAATTTTAAACCTTTCGAATGGAATGGCATAAAAAGACAATGTTAATGTGTTATAGTGTACTTATCTATAAAAGTCCAAAATTTTAGCAATGACAGAAAACAATGTTAATGGTTTAAATAGCGTTGTGAAGAGATAGTTCTCATCATGCAATTATATAAAATAAATTATCTTTTAAAATAAGAAAAGGGTAATGTTAATGGGTTATAGTGTACTTATTTATAAAGTTTTAAATTTTCAAATGTAATAAAAAAAAAATAATGTTAATAGCTTATAGTGTTGTGAAGAGATAATTGTTATCATATAATTATATAAAATGAATTATCTTTTAAAAAATTATTTATATATATATATCTTTACTTTAACTAAATCATACATAATAATTTATTTTTATATTTTTTTATTATTGTACTGAGAGGTCTACACCTCAGTATGAGGGAGATCTTGTAAGTTTGTCCAGTTTGTCAAGTGTGAATAACAAAATAATACAAAGTAAAAAGTAAATATGGGACTTAAACTAAAAACTTTAGAGCTTAGGATTAGGTGATAAATATTATGCCATCATAAACAAAAATGAATAATACAAAGTAAAAAGTAAATATGAGACTTAAACTATAGACTTTACTTTTTACTTTTAATACAAAGTAAAAAGTAAATATGAGATTTTAGAGTGTTTATCGAGTAACAAAATAATACAAAATAAACAAAAAAGAATAATACAAAGTAAAAAGTAAATATGAGACTTAAACTAAAGACTTTTAGGATTAGGTGGCTGAGGTATTGCACTCCATGAGCTATTCAAGGAGAGGTTTGCACATCGAGAAATTTGATCCCTTTCAGCGCTTGATAGAGCCTAGGATTTGGATCTATGCTGGTATATATCTATTTCTTCTATTTCATTATTTATGATTTATTATCATTTCTTATAAAAAACTTGGAATATTGTTACATCAATAAAATATTGAGATATAAAATAATATGTTACATCAATCAAATGTTGGGATATAAAAAAAAAATGTTATATCAATAAAATGTTGAGATATAAAATAATATTATGTATCAATAAAATGTTGTGATATAAAATAATATTATGTTTAAATAATAGTATATATTTATTTGTTAAATATAATAATTATATAAATATTTGAAATTAATATTTATTGAAAAGTTTTATATTTTATATAGTTTATTATAAAACTACTTAAATTTAATATTTCAAGTGATTTAAATTAAATAGCAAAGTGTATAATTTTTAATTTAAATATTTTATTAATTAAATAGATATTTTTATAAAATATAAATATAGATGAAATTAAATAAAAAAATTATATATATATATATATATTTACTAATCTTTGGAGAACATTAAAATTACATTATATACTTATTATAAAATTATATTTTTATTTTAGCTAAATATATTATTTTTATATATCAAATGATTTAAATTAAATAACAAAGTTTAATTAAATATTATTTTAATTAAATACATATTTTACTTCTACTTTAGTAAGATAACAAAGAGATGTCATATCTCCAAGTAAGCTAATTTATAATTTTGGAACAAGTTCAAAGTCATCTTATAGCTTCATACATAGAACTATTGTATAGATTGTCTCCTTTAAGTAGTTCTTTCCATATATATCCCATTTCTACTCTCCAATTTTTTTATGATATCATGTTTAGAGAAGTGTACACAACCTTTGAAGCCAAATCCTTTCAATTGTGTTTGCAACTATTTTTTAAGGTTTATGTGGGTGAGATCAACAACAATGAGATCAACAAGGATAAGTTGTAATTTTTTTTCTTCAATTCTCTCATGGTTGTACAGTTTCTTGTTACACTTCACTATAAAATCCTTTCTAACCAATTATTTGGATGTACCATCCCTTTACTTAACTTGATTGTGCATTTGGGTCATCCAACAAGCACACAACAAAGTCATTGTTTATTTTTCTACATGCCCATCAATTCACTTCAATGGACAATTAAATTATAATCACCATATTGGTTTGTGATAAAAACAAACATTGCAAGGCATCTATACATTCCCATAACATATTTATATATATGATTCACATATAATTGTGTTACATATATACTTTAATCCAAACATAAGATGAACAAAAGGAACCTATGCTATGTTTCTTATCAATTTTTATTACTATTTTCAAGTCATCAAGTCATGTCAAAACCCAATAGCTACTAATCATAACTCTAAATTAGCATGGGAAAGTGTGGTTTCAAGTAGTTGTTTCCAAATATGGAATTGGAGACACATGGCTTATGCAATCCCTTCTTTATTACATGTGATTGGCCTTCCATGGTCATAAGTGATGGTGCATGCAAGAGGCATCCACTCTATGGAAGTTCATGTTATATCAAGCAAATTTATTTCATTCACCGCTCATTAGAAAATGATGTGTTGCTTTGTGGTGTCTACTTGTCACTTTAATATTGTGGTTTACTTTCCATATATGAAATTCCAATGTGAAGAGGATAAATGTATAACTTTAACTTAAAAGAAATTGCAACCTTGCAATATCCATATTTGGTTGTTAAGACGGATTCGAGTCTATTTAGAAAGATGCTTGCATACAAATAAGATGCTATTAAATTGAGATGTTCATCATTATAGATTAAATTTATCTTCCCTATTACACTACCATGTGTGCTATCACATATTTTCTTCTACTTTTATTAAGAATTCCTAAAAATTTCCATCAATCTCAATTGTGATGTACCTTCTTAGTGATAGTTAATATTACTTTATATTGTTTGGACTTGACGATTAGTTTTGGTCGAAATCACGTAATTTTTTTTTTGGTAAAATATATATTTGGAAGTGTTTAAATTGTGTTTTTGAATCCCTAAATAGATTCATCATGCTCGAATACCCCCATGGCACCCAAAATATGCAATTTTCATAACTAATATCGGATTCTAAGATTTTTTAAAGATTTTCAACCATACTCCCAACAAAACAAGATGAAAAATATGCTCTGAAAAGGTTGAAAGCATTTAGACTACACCTTTTGAGTATAGGAATAAAATTTTAAAACAAACCAAATAATTCATTTATTTATTTTTAAGGTTTGATACACTAAAATTGATTTCAACTTGATCTCAGTAGAGATTAAAATCATCATCATCATTATAAAACACACCACACATTACTATATCTCTATTCATTTTACATGTAAATTTATATAATACAATATTGTTTATATTAAAAAAGGGCATTCAATATAGCATGGAGCACTTAAGGTGCCATGGGGTATATAAATAGACTACTCCATGTACTCAAAAAACTTGAAAAGAATCTTTCCTAACTCACTATAGTTTTAGCAAGTTAGGAGGCTATAAATATTTATATTGTAGCAAATACTAAGAAACCAAGATTTAATGTAGGTGTAATCTTTATATGTATATATCCTAATTTGTTTTTGGAAAAAATATTAAATTACTATGTATATATATATATATTTGTTTTATTAAAATTAATAATATATCAAAATATATATTTAATAAAAAATTAAACATCATAAAGATTAGTATAGCTTACATTAATTATTAAATATGTATTTTTATTAATAAAAAAAATTAAACAACACAAAGATTGATATACTCTACTTTAATTATTAAACATACTTATACCCTACATTAATTACTAAACATGTATTTTTATTAATAAAAAAGTTAAACAACACAAAGATTGATATACTCTACTTTAATTATTAAACATACTTTTGCATCTCTATTAGTATGATTTTTATATCATTGTACTTGCATAATATTATTAATTTTGACACAATATCATTTATAATTGAAGATACGTATCTTTCATTGAAAATATTGTCTCCTAAAGAGATATATTTAAACAAAAGAGAAGAAGGTAAAAGAGATTTCAATTTAAACACATGAGAAGAAGGTAAAACAGATTTCTCTAGATATAAAAGTTTAGAAGAATTTCTTCCTCAATTCTAACTTCTATTTACCCCGATAAGGGGCCAGAATAAATTTAATTGAGGGTAAGAAAATCGAACCTTATCTGCAACACCATCCAAATGGAATTCCTATTAAATGGAAGCCTCGTGAGTAAGCTTTGTATTGTTTGACCATCGAAATAACCTGTATTAAAATATGACCAGTGGCGGTCTTCTGGCCAAGACTCTTGAGGCGGTACATTTTGTTTTAGAGGAAAGCATTCTCCACCACTACATTCAAGATTTGTTTTTAGATGCTTAAACCGAACTTATTCATACTTATCTACTCTCCCACTATCTTTTGTTGTCTTATGGTTATTATATTATTATTTGTACGGCAAATTGTTAACATTCACGTCTTGCTCTTTCTCTCGTCATTTCAACAATTATATATATATATATATCACAGTTTATTATAAAGTAAATAAAACCAACATATACTTTTTAAATTGTTGTGATCAAAAGGATAAAATATTTAAAAGTTAACAAAAATTTGACATTGATTTTACTTATTTCACAATATTTTAAATTATAAAATTATTTAAACAAAAATAATTATATTTTAACTTTTGAGGCTGACGTGAAACATATTCCATAAAAAGAATAAAATAGGGTGCGTTCAACGATACCGAACGAACCGCGTGCGCTCGCGTATTTACAAGTGTTAATTAATGAAAGGCTAGTCTACTGCTACCTAATCTAGACTGTCGATCTGTATGAAAGCAATGAAAGGCTAGTCTACTGCTACCTAATCTAGACTGTCGATCTGTATGAAAGCATTGCCAAGTTGCCAGTCCAAAGAAAGAACAGGAGGAGCAGATAAGGTGAGGGTTTCTGTATAAATAGAGGAAGCATCCCCTTCACTTACTTGAATCAACATATCAAATAGTTAGAGTGTCGAGGGAGTCTTAAGAAATTATTGGTAATGACGAGTACTACTAGTTGTGAAAAATGGGTAATGGCTCTCGTTGTAGTGCTGCTACTGGTGGGCGTCAGTGTTAATGCTCAAAACTGTGGCTGTGCCAGCGGAGTATGTTGCAGCCAGTATGGATACTGCGGCACCACCGCTGCTTTCTGCGGTAAAGGATGCAAGAGCGGTCCCTGCTCCAACTCAGGAGGAGGATCTCCAAGTGGCGGAGGTGGAACCGTTGGCACCATAATTACCCAGAGTTTCTTCAATGGCCTTGTTGGCGGAGCTGCCAGCTCCTGCGAAGGCAAGGGCTTCTACACTTACAATGCTTTCATTCAAGCGGCCAATGCCTATTCTGGGTTTGGTACCACCGGATCCAACGACGTCCACAAGAGAGAACTCGCTGCCTTCTTCGCCAATGTAATGCACGAAACTGGAGGTATATATTTTGCTCTTTCTATTCAACCATATGTTATCAATTCCTAGATATTCAGCTCTAATATAGGTTATCAATTCCTAGATATTCAGCTCTAATATATGTTATATGCTCTATCTGATTAATTTCTCCGTCATGTCAGGGCTGTGCCACATCAACGAGATAAATCCTCCAATGATGTACTGTCAGAGTTCAACCACATGGCCGTGTACGAGCGGCAAGAGCTACCATGGACGTGGACCTCTTCAGTTGAGCTGGTACGTATTGATCGTGAAACCCTACTCCTACTATAATAGATGACCTGGTCTCGGTCTCATCTGTAATGGCGAAAGAGGCAAAGACTGACTGTTGGACTGTTGCAGGAATTTCAACTATGGAGCGGCTGGGAAGAGCATTGGGTTCGATGGGCTGAAAAACCCAGAGAAAGTGGGGCAAGACGCCACCATCTCGTTTAAGACGGCCGTGTGGTTCTGGATGAAGAACAGCAACTGCCACTCCGCCATAACCGGAGGGCAGGGCTTCGGTGCGACAATCAAAGCCATCAACAGCGGGGAATGTAACGGTGGGAACAGTGGCGAAGTAAGTAGCAGAGTTAACTACTACAAGAAATTTTGTAGCCAGTTGGGTGTCGATCCAGGAACCAGTGTATCCTGCTAGATCTCTCTTGCTGCCAAATATATCAATAGGATGCCAATGATGCCATGGCTATCCAGTAAATAAAAATTCCACTGCACCTCTCTAGCGTGCATATGGATTCTCTCTTAATAAAATTTAGTTGAGTTGAACAGTTTCAAATTTATCATTCATATTCTTAAATTTGCGTCTTAATATGATCATTATTCATTTGACTTTCGATTCGGCCTATACAGGATTATAAAGGATTATTACGTGGAACACTTAATAAAATTCTTAATTTCACGAGTCAGATCACTTCAAAGTTAAATCAACCACAGATGTTTACATCAACAGCTACAAACATATAACTTATATTAAAATATAAATTAGTAATGATCACTCTTAAGGTTTCTCCATCAAGGGATTTTATAGACCACAGTGTCACAATAACTTCAATAACTTTGAAATGTGCTTTGCATTTGTTCATGGTTGTTATGTGGCCTTTAAGTCGTTCACTCTACTTTACTACTTTAGGATCTCATTTCCTATAGCCCACATCAGAGTCTTGCCTTTCTGCTCTTCTTAGTTTTTCATTTATTTCTAACTAATTGTTTGCTGGCAATATATATATGGATGCCCTGAATAAGGGAAATAGTTATTAACTCTAAGTCTTATGAACTCATATTCCTTCCATAAGCTTATTAAAAAAATATATGAATCCTTCGGCATCTTATCTCTTTATATCTGGCAAATTATAAGTTTGACATGGTTTCCTGGCTGAAATTGGTAAGCAAATAATCCGACACTCAGGATCATTTCTTAGTTCTGTTTGATTTGGTAAGGAAATAGTCCCTCAAGATCATTTGTTAGTTCTATTTTCCTGGTAACATAAATTTGGATTATGTGCTAGGTAAAGCCAATATCTCAGGTATTGTATTTTAAAGGAAAAGAAGGTGTACGATTGATTAGTTGGCCAGCATAACTACCAGTTTAGAATGGTGCCTACTTGTGAAAAGCACTTGTCTTTGAGAAGGAAGTGAATCCTCAACCTCTCATATATGCATTGAATCGCTGTTGCAAGGGATCAAGTTTAACTTTTACATCAACTGCCGAGAGTCATAACAACATGAGGGGGCAATTTGTTTAGTTCTTGGTCTATGTAAGCATGTTGTTCACTTGCGAAAAACAATTTTAGACTTGTATCTTTCTTTTGAAAGGGCATTAAGATGTTCCAAAAACTAGTTAGTTAGTTTTTGTTTATTGTTGTGATATGGACAAAATTGAATATGAAAGTCATAAATTTATGTTGGTTCAAACTATATTATAATAAAATATAAACTTTCATTTTTATTAAATTATAAAATCATTATTATTACTTCGTGAAGATTTATCTCCAAAACTTAGATTCCTAAACATTCTTCCTTAAACTTTCATTATTATTAGATGATAAAGTCATTGTTATTAGGTCATGAGGATTTATCTCCAAATCTTAAATCCCAAAGTTGTTACTCGTAGATTTTTACTGCACGTCTTTTTACGGTTGCATATGAATTTTACTCTAAATTTTTAGTGGGTTTATAGGCGGCAGTTGCTAGGAAGGTTGCTGCTGAACGCGAGTTCCTTAGTGACCTGACTGGGCTGAGGGGTGGCCGCGTTGATTTTCCCCGGGCGTTCTTCTACTGCTACTCTCGAGGCTGCAACTGCTCATACTGCAAAATATTTTACTTCTCTTGTTGGTCATTCTCTTGCAGTCGTCATTGTTCTCAAAGTCAGCGAAACAATGTTATTTTTAATCATAAGCTCTGAGAAACTGGAATAATAATAACAAATTTATTTGGAAAGATTTGTGGATTTTTATGTATTTAATATTTTTTTTAAATCTTTTTGCTTATATGATTCGAATTTAAATCTGTGATCAAGTTATTTTAATTCTACCTTTATATTAATAATTAATTAACCAGAGGTACAAGGTGGCTATGTCCCCCATATTACTAGTGGGGTATTGGCAAGTGCATATAAAATTGCCATGAAATGATTAAATGATACTTTTGACAGTAGGTATGTAGTTATTATAGTGATGTTTAGTTTTTCATTTATTTTTGAGCATGTAAAAAAAATCAAAAAACACATGGAACAGTAGAAGATAAAAAAACTGTATTGTGTTCTCTATTCTAAGCCTTTAAATATACAAGGGTTTTTTTTCCAAAACTTAGCCTTCAATATTTTAGGCAAAATTTCTAACCAATGCATAATTTTTTCCTATTTTATATATGTCTATAAATTTTTTTGACTAAATATTTGTGAGTAATGATTCCACTCAGAAATTATCAAAATATAAAAACCACAACCTAATAATTAAATATAATTTATTTAAAATATCAATATTCAAATATCAATAATAAAAATAGAAAATCTCTTTGTCCTATTCCATAGCTATATTTTCACCATAGTATTTCTTTCGTGGCAACACTATTAAACTAACATAAACTCATGTGAACACATTTTCTATGAAATAAATATTATTTTTTGGGAAATATTGGAATATTGTTAGCTAAGAAGAAGCACATATTAGGTCATCTTCTATTAGTTAGAAAGTCAATATTTAATGTGAATTCATAAAATCTATTGAATTAAATTTCAAGAAATATGAGTAATTTACTCTAACTCTTTAAAATTCCATTGTGTCAATAAAAATTGTTACCTATGAATCTAGAGTTTTTTCTTTAATTAACCATTAATTTTTTGTCATAAATTTATGTTCTTATGTTTTTTAGATTTATACTCTACCAGTTTCCCAATTTTTAGGAGCCTGTAAGAAGTAATTTTATAGCGAGTAACAAGTGTGGAGAAATTTGAGTCACTTTCTCCCCACATTTATTCTAGAGTTCTAGATATTTTTGCATCTTCTTCGTGTTTGAACTCTAGTATGGAGAGCCTTGCAAAGTGACCATGGAGATGCCCAAAGAAGAAAGACGACCCACTTCCACACATCTTAAAAAATAAAGAGTGGTTTGAAATTTTATTATCTAACATGCATTTGAAGAAGCATTCTAGGAATTCCCTTCAAGCTTTAAAAAATGCTGGAGAAGAAGGCAAAGAAGGTCTCTATTGACCAACTACATCATTTGTTGCATGGGTTCACTGAGTACTACAAAGAGAAAGAACATGGGAACAATTTTGTCATGCTCGTGTTTCAAACCAAAGTTCTGAATTTGCCAATGAGCTTGCGCATGGAAGGTTCCAAGGACACTCTAGGAACCATGGTTGAAGATAACTGCCTAAGCCTTCGCAAAGTTCAACTAAACTCTTATGCTGGATTTTGCTTCCAATGGTTTTGCCAATTCCATCTATATATATTATATATGATGTACCAAAAATTTGCTAGTAGATGTCTTAGAAACCTTCCTGTACAAGGAGCATAACTACCTTAATTAAATGTGTGCAGGCTGCCAGTTCAATGTTCATAAGTAACGGTCAGTTATCTTAATTTAAGGTATATCAGATTCTTAGATTGTACTTGGGATGATAGCGTGGAGATTTCATATTTGAATTAGTTTAAGAGTCTTTCTCAATTTATCATTGAGCAACTCTTTTAGGTATTTATACTATTTTATCATTGAGCAACTCTATAATGTTTAATGTAGTAAATTATATTCCATACTTATCTTCCATACTACTGGGTAAGTATACTCTTCACGTAATAAAGTTCTTAAAAAGCAGTATCCACAGTGGCAAACTTACTGTGATTTACTTTAATTGAAGAAAACAATAGGCAAAAAACAAACGCGCAAGCAGAGAAAAACAGTCTGGTAAATTGAGGTAAAAAGCGTGAAGAATCTTAAAATAGTTGAAGCTCTCGCAAACATCTGACCAAAAATTGCAGAAACCCTGAATTAAACATAGATATTTAATATCTATACATAAAAAAGAACCATATAAGACAAAGGGCTTGCGCAGATCGCTCAAACACTAGCCGAAAAAGTAGTGAATTGACAAAATATTATTTAGAGAGGATACTCGAGACTTTGGAACTGAATCTAGGTGAAAGGATCATTACTTACAAGACTCGCATGGACCAGTATATTGGAAAGAAGTGGAAAGACAATGAACTTAAGTAAATATTGCTTGAAGGTGTGGATAAAACAAAAAATAACATAAGGCTAATTTGTAAAACCTTAAATTAAGATTTATTTGAAAGGATGTAATTCATGCTTCTTATATGGAATGTTACAGTATGAGGAAGACATTGTGAAATAAAAGGAAAGCTCAAAATTAGCCTTCATGCCCCATAGAGGTTGAGGATGAGGATTCGGTACAAGTACTTCGAGAGGAAGAGGAAGGAATAAAGGTCGAGGCAGTGGAGGTTAAGGTCATCAGCAAAATGAGAATCAGAGTAAGGTAGAAAAAGCTACCATCGAAGAAAGCGAAGAAATTCACAGTCTTTTGAACCAAGTTGTTATAATTGTGGTAATCCAATACAAAAGAGTTATGATGCGTCGCATGCCATCTCATAGATACGAATATCCAAATAGTAGCATAGAAAGAGACAGAGACCTTTTAAACCTAGATAAGTTCGACCAAATCCCAACCATTTTACTGCCAAGCTGCAGCCTGTTACTGTTTTAAAAGGCTTATTTGCAAGTTTGCCACCACCCATCGGTGTCCCTGCATAAACACTGCTTTGGTTTCATTTTGGTTCTATTAAATGCATTTCCAGGTGAATACATGTTTCTGTCGAACCATCGAGCACATTGGGAAGCAGAGCCTTGAACAATACAAACCCTGACCCGGAACAGGACGTAGAATGCTATCTCGAAAACAGAAACAAAAAACAAAAATAGAATGAACATTTTTCTTTACTATTTAGAAATTTCAATGGTAAAAACCCTACGCTAGATCACAAAAATTGAACCTTGACATAAATCTATGATGCAGAAAAAAGCATTGCTTCACATAAACATATTTAAGAAAAATAAGGGAAACCACAGAGACGTACCTTTCCAACCGAAAGCGCCACCAGAGTGAGCAGAGCGCACACGCGTCCCCAGTCCACGCCTTCTTCTCGAATTTGAAACCGACGACCAGGCGAACACCAACGTCGTGGAACACAAACACTGAAAACTAAAAATAACAGGAAGAGCACTGCGCATTAGGTCGAAGCCACAAGCAACAGAACAACAACATCCCGAGCGACCGTCCAACAAATAGACCCCCTGGAAACCCAAGGAAGTACAGAAACCAAAGAGAGCCTGCCCATACTCGGCAGGACAGTCACAGATTAGCCAAACTGATTGAAATGACACCACCCCATCCCAGAATTAATGCAATCATACAAACGGAAACCGCAATTACCGCAGCTACAGAAACCGCTGCGCACTGAAGAGAACAAAGGCATGGCCATCAATCCTGAATGCCTAAGAAAGCCCCACCGAATTTACATCGTTGTAGCACAACACCACACCCGCGGAATTAAACCCCAACAACTTCTTGGAACAGATTTAACGCTGCCATGATTCCAGTGAGTGTGCATCTAAAGTAGTACACTGCACCTGTTCTCCGTCATTTCAGAGCATTTAAGGAGCAGAGAGAATGCAATAAAAAATCTGGTCGATCGCCCCCACCAAAAAGGCTCTCTGCTTTCAGATCACAGCAAAGATCACCGCAACAGTGGGTCGTGCGGAAGCGCTTGACGTCAGCTGGCCGCCGAGGCCTGGGACGCAGAAATCGAGCCTGATGTCACTAAACTAGCAGCCAATAAAAATACAGAAAAATGATTTTTTGAAAAAAAATAATAATAAGAAACATTGCAAATTATAGAAAAACCTTGGATAGATACAAAAAAATTGAATAGAATTATACCCGAACGTGAAAAATAACTATCGAAGACATAATAAATAACTAAATTGTTAAAGGTTAAACTACTCAATATTCATCCAATTTAACATCCTTTCCGATTTTAATGATACCACTTTTGCAAACTCTAAAATTGACATAAATATAGATATAAGAGAAATAAGAAAATCTCATAATGAGTAATAAATTATAAATTGTTTCCATGACTACTGCTTTGAAACTTCGAAATTGGCATGAATATACGAGTAATAAGGGAATTTCATGATTGATACACCAAGGTGTTTCCATAACTATTTCTTTGAATCTTTCAACCGTTTAGAGGGCATACGTAAAATCCAAATTATCATTAAAGTAATTTGTAATTTGCTAATAATGGAGTAATAAGAGAATTTTATAATTGATTCAACAAATTATGACTTTTTCTTTATAAATTTATGTTTAAAATGAAATTTTTAAGTTTATTTAAATAATTTTCTTTAAGATAAATATTAAGGAATTTCCCCTACTTTAGCTATATTCTCCGAACATTCATTTCCCAACTAAAAAGTAGAATTATTAATCTTATTCTTAGCCACACTTACATTGTTCATTCGGAATTCACTAGTTAGAAAGTGAATCTCTTTCTTGATGACAAACCATATTCACTAGTTAGAAAGAGGGAATTCACTAGTTAGAAAGTGAATCTCTTCCTTGATGACAAACCATATTCATTAGTTAGAAAGTGAATCTTTTCCTTGATGACAAACCATATTCACTAGTTAGAAAGAGGGAATTCACTAGTTAGAAAGTGAATGTCTTCCTTGATGACAAACCATATTCACTAGTTAGAAAGAGAATCTCTTCATTGATGACAAACCATTCTCTTCCAGGGTCTTATAAAATGTCTCAATTTCTTTATTTATAATAAACAAATACGATTTCAGAAGGCATTTCTGTAACATCCCTCAAATTCGACCCTTTTTATTATTATTGTAAATTGTAAATGGGTAAGCGGCCTTAGTGAGGAGCTCAAGGCCAAGGACCCACTAGAGGACCTTAAAAACTAGTGTATGTTCATAAGTATTATTCTTAGACCTAAGAGATGAATAACGACGACGCAGCTAAAACGACACATACTTAGAAAAGAGTAAATTAATTTGCAGGTCAATCTTAAAAATGATATGTATCGTCAGGAGAATCGTCATTTCATCGCAACCTTCTAAAAAGATTTATAAAGTATATCTTGCAATATGAAGATAGTACAACTAAATAATCTTAAGTAATTAGTAAAAGTTACCCTTATAAATTAAAAAGATAATCATCCCTAAAAATAAAAGAGATTTGGTTGCCATGAGCACCAAAAGGAAGATGAACAATGGATGCTCACTAGATTTATTGTGAATTCATCCTAAACTTCATTATAGTATTTAGAAACTAGAAGGTTATTATAAAAACCTTTTTCTTAAGAAAATCAATCTTATCATTTTATTGATTATATTATCATTATCCGAGAGGCCGATAGAAAATTATATTTTTCTCTTTTATATAAATAAATAATGGCGTAAAAACGAGGTGATCATTATCTAAAGTAACATATTGATAAAGTTATAAACCATATCCATGATTTTGATAAATTTATATGTTTAATATATATTTTAATTAAAGAAAAGTTTTACTTCTCACGTCTAAGTTGATCGAAGGGAAGTTGATCACAATAATTATACATATCTACATCTATCCCTCCACTAAATGAGAAGGGGAGTGCCATTACAATTCAAAGTTCGGTTAAAACACCACTCGCTTAAACCTGGAGATACTTTTGGATAAATATCTCCACTTTGGAAACAACGACCATTGTTGGAACCGTCATCTATCAACTGTTTGGAGATTTTAGTGGGAGTTTGTCTTTAGAGTGGAGCATCGAAATCATGTTGGCGTCACTTGTTCCTCTCATAGAAGTGTTAAGGTGTTAAGAGTTATCAGGCGTCATTATATAAAGAGGGGATGTAGCGAAAAAAGGGGGGAGATTGTCGCGATATTGGAGCCTTCGTAAGAACACTCCAACCGATTCTATCGCCATTTGGATAAACATTGATAGACTATTAACTAAGACTTGATTTTTTCGGATAAATTTCTCTGGATGCTGAGAGTGTCGAGATTTTGAATTGGCATCTGGCCAAGGTTTGTTGCCGTCATACTAGTTAGTTGATGTCTCTAGTTTATTATTTAATTAGCTGCGAGTGGGTGAAGGCGGATTATGATCCTCTGAGGACTGGACAATTGATAAGATTTGGGGGGTCTTGGAAAGAGGAGAGCGCTGGGTAATCTGGCAGGAAGGAGGCAATCTCTACTCTCCAGAATACATGTGCAGATAAGCTAATTTATGTACCTTTTATTTTGTAATAGTTGTTGATAAAATTCGAAGGGTTTAAGTTCATAGTTGATTCTATTTTTTTCTCTTCTTTCTTCTTGATCTCTGTAGAATACTTTTCGCAATAGAGTACATGTAGGAGGGACGAGTAATGTTGAACCCTGGGCTTGAATTCATGTTACATATTTTTTTGATAGATTCGAGTAGTTCCAATGCTGCCCATCGATCCGATTATAGCATGAAACCTTCCTGTGGTATTTGATTTTTTTTAGATAGAGTTATTTTTTTTACGGGTGCTTCTTTAGAGCTCTGCCTATCGATCTGGCCGATGGCATGAAATTCCTCCTGGAAATTATTTTACAGCTGGGTTATGTTAAGAGAATTTTGTAGTGGTTTAGAATTACTCTCCACTTTTGATAAGTAAACTGATAGTAGCCTTGATTTAGAATATATCAGAGGGTTCTAAATCACCCTGGGGATAAAGCAAATATAATGGTTGTTCTTAGACGGTATGTCACATTTGTTTTAAAACTATAGAGAACCTATTTATCTATAGATATCCTTATTTTATATAATGGACGAAGCGGATCTATTTTGATAACTTAAATTTAGTTATAAATGGAAAGGGTTGTTACCTCTCATTAATTAATATGGAGAGAATGCGTGGATGCACACCCAAGAATGAAGAAAGTATATTGTCGTTGTCATACACATTCATGGACGAAACGCAATCGCCATGCAAAGTCTATAAGTTTGATTTCACTAGTATGTTTTAGAGAGATTTAGACAATTGGTCACTTAGGAGTCTCGTTGCGGCGTAGTTCTTTTAAGTATACATTTTTGGTACACTTTATATCCCATTACAGAGGTATACGATCCTCCTATTATGCCGGTGTGTTTTCGTATAAATTGATTTACATAAGAATATATATATATTTCGACTAAAACTTAGTCGAGGGAGATCGTTTGTAGGTAAGGTGCAGGCCTTCATTTCAGTTGCTTTACTGTATTATTATCTAAACCTGCATTGTTGAGGTTGTTTATGTTTTTTGTGTCTTCCGCTTGTTAGTAGTGAAATGGGATCCCTATCTAGAGTAGGTCAGAAACCATCGTTACACCTTTATGTTTAAGGACCAAGTCTAAGGAGCTTTTAATTCATGCGGGATCTCAGTGTCTTAAACCGAGAACTGAATGCATGTTCTCTCTTCAGAGAAGGCCGATTCAAGTTGTGGATCAGTGCCACTAAGTGAACCCTCCATCTCTAGAAGACTTATGTCTGTCCTTGTGGGATTTATGGATGGGCTATATTATGTTAAATGTCTCCCTAAATATCACTGTTATCAATGTAATGTTTTCTCTACGATTGGCATTAGCAAACTCATGATATCGGTGTAGGCATCTTAGAATTTGTTGGTTTTCATTCTGTAGTTAGAGTTTGAATGATTGGTTGAAACCTTATTACCTGCCGAACTCTAGTTTGTTTTTCTCGATATTCATGTCTCAATGAAATAGATATGAGGACTACTCAAGAATGGGAGTCGTATAAAATGTGAATATTATAATCACATTTATTTTTGCTAGTTATTAGAGAGAGAGTCATAAGTTGTCGACGATAATACAAAGGGTATGGCATTATGATTAAGAGAGTTTTTCCAGCTCTCACAAGTATATTATTATGGTAGTATTTAATTAATAAGGGATTTAGGAAGAAAATATCTAAACATCCCACTTAACCACTGATTTGATTTGTTAAGAGAACATTACTCACATCATTCGTACCTTCGGCCAGTCCTAGTTTTAAATAAAGTTTAATAAAAGACAATGTTCTCCTCACATAAGGACGTGTTTCTATTTATAATATGACTGTTAATGAAACAAATAAGTTTATTAGATGCAATAAAGTTATTTAATTTATATAGACTTTTTAAGATGATTAGTTAATTACTCTTGCAACTTTTAGATGTCATAGTCTAAAGTAAAGGCTTGTTATTAGTGTTAAAGTAATATGTATTGTATAACTCTTAGGATTATAAATACTTAGAATTTTAAACCCATAGGTAAGATTGGGTTTAGAAAGCATTAATGCTAATGAAATACATATAGTTTATGTTGATTAACATAAAATTTTACCAAAGGGGGTAGTTATATGTGGTTTCTCTAGAAGTAAATGTATATTTACATAGTGCTCTATGTTATAGATACTTGATGGAAGGAGAAGGAATCTTGTTGCGGCAACCATATCACTCATTGTAATCCTATTACATTCTGCCTAATAATAAAAGATGCACACACCTTTGTGGACTAGCCCGTGTACGGGTGAACCACATTACTTTTGGTCTTGTTTACTTGTCTATTATATGTGTACGTGCCTTCATGACGATTGTATGATTTTCCTCTCATATGAGTTATCTTAATGGTTGATGTTTATAATGTAATTGTCGAGTGCATCTTAGAAAAAGATATTTTATGTTCAATGTTTTTTTAAGGATATTTCATATGATCAAATGAGGACCATAAAGATGTAAGTATTAATTCAGATCAAGTTGTAAATCCTCAATTTACAAGAGTAGTATTTAAGCACATGCTAGTATGTTATCAATATTTGGAAGGTCTCTATGATGAAAGTTACATTTTGTAAAATTAGCATACAATCACTTGGGTACTTTACATACAACAGTTTCATACGAGGACCAATGAAGTACATAAGAATCACTTAAGATAAAAAGGTAATTTTCACCTGTGGTAAGTATGTATTAACACCTTGCACAATTATTCAACGATAAATTTTTCGAAACGTTACATGTCGCATTTATTAAGATACTGATTATATATTTATAATTCCGCAAAACATTTTAATGGCGATCAGACCTTTTGGAAGGGAAATAAGACCATTTAGAAAAATTTTAAAATTTCACAAATTTGGGTATGTGACAAATGGTATCAGAGCTTTAGGTTAAAACACTAGGGCCTATTGGGCTCAACCTAGATTGAGTAAAGGATGAAAGTTGATAAACTAATCACTCAATTGTTTTTCTTTTTGGATGCATGGACTGGAATGGAAGAGGAGAAATATTATTCAAAGTACCACTTCAAGTTTCTCCGAAAGTGAAAAGATAAGTATATTTTGTATTTCTTACAAATTTTTTGAATGAGGTATGTTTTCATATAAAAAAGTGGTAACTAGTTGAAATGATCTATAGCTAAGCAAAATTTCATTGAAACATCATTTAAATTCCGCATTTTTGATCTCCAAATTTTATTACCTATGTACATCATTAAGTTAAAAGTATAGTTTCATTAATAACACTATAAAGAAGTGAAATATTTTGTTTAGCAAAAGTTACTTGAACATCTTCAGTGTCTATGCATAGTTGTTATGACAAGATTCATATAATGTTTACAAGATGATCAGATAGAGCATTGTTGGTAGAAATTATAATTATTTAGCTACTTTGAAATAAAAGTTAGTACTCAAATGTCAAAAGTTAGAAGGTGCATCTTTGTATTGTGATAGTATGTTTATTTCAAAAAGTGTAAGATGTCATTATTTCATTATTTTCGTAGATGGAGTCCATACAAAATGTAATTTAAAGTAAAATTGTTTTTTATCCTAGCTAGAAAGGATGTAACATACTAGGTTACATGATTAAGTATAAAATACATGTTTGAAAGTCATGTGATTAAGTGACCGATATGTTTGAATATTATCCTTGTTTATGAGAAATCATCATCTATATTTCATTACATAATTTCTTACTTATTTAAGGTATTTTACAGCAGTATTTCCTAGAACTTTGAGTGAATCTATTTTATAATGCATTTGAAATTCAGTTATTTTGTCATAGATAGACTATTGGTAAGAATTATTATATCTTTTGAAAAGGTCTTATTAATAATGGGAGTTTGATTATCTGAAAAGAAGAATTCTAATATTGTTATGATTGATTGAACACATGATGTTGAGTTAGTATCCTTTCATTGAATATTGATAATGCAGAAGAAAAGGTTTGAATGTTTTATCTGTTTATGATTTTTTTTATATCCTATTGAAAGAATGTTTATTGACCCACTGGGTGAAATGGAATATGGGGTAGAAGGCAATGGACATGTGGCAGCATCGTGATGCAAAGCTAGCTGTTGGTATGGGACAACTCCCTTGAAATGTGGTCATAGTACCCTGAAAGATGGGACTGGAGCTTGAGGCTCATTTATTCCAAACTGACCACTAAAGACCTAGGCAGTCTATATGATAGCCATAAAATTTTGAACTGAGGTCAATCACTTTTCTTGACGAGGAAATTTACCTTGGGGTTTTGCTGTGTTTGCACCCAAGAGATTTGATGAGGGGATATGCTATGTTGTTGATCATGTTGTGAGTCTGCCAAACTCTTATTGAGTTCAGGAGGTTGATGCTTAGTGGAGAAGGCATTTTATTTCAAGAGGTTGATACCGAGTGGAGAAGGTATTTTTGAGTGCCTTGCTTCTACACAGATTCCACCCACTTATTGGTTCAATAAACATGCCTCCTTGGGTATTTTCCCACCCTACTTAAAACTGCAAGTTCTATATGTTTTCTTTCTTAAATGATCTAGGTTAATTAATTGAATACAAAGTTATTTATTTTTTCTTTAAGCTGTTAAAATGTATTCATCTTGTTACGATGTTGATTTTCTTAAAAATATGCTATGTTATGAGTTAATTGTCATGTTCCTGCTGGAAGTATGCAGATTTTATTTCTGATGAGTTTTCAGAGGGCTCATGTTTGTATGAAAGTCTCTATGATTGTTGATATACAAAAGAGAGTTATGTATGTAAGTCTTCATGATTGTTGGAAATACATAAGAGTTATGAATGCAAGTCTTCATGATTGCAGGAAATACATAAGAGTTTTGTATGCAAGTCTTCATGATTGCTGAAGTACAAGGAGGTTCGATGATCGACAAAGTTCTGATGAAAGAATTGTTTTATGATATGAGATAATGATAACGATTGTCTTGTAGCTAGATTATCACATGTATTTATGTGTGAATGTTATGAATGCTAGAATAAGCAAAATATTTCCTCAAGGAAGAGGAAGAATGATGAATATTTACTATTTTGGGATTTTGTATACTTATGATATACTAAAGAACGTTGGGAGATATTGTATGATCTGTGTAATGTGTAGGATATAAGTGATGAGGGCTTGTTGAAAATCACAAATATGTGAATACGACCAAAGCATAAGAACAAAAGTAAGTGAAAGATGGGAAAGGATGCAAAAGACAAACCATTGAACACCAAGGACGGTGTTATGTTTAAGGGGTGGAGTGTGTAACATCCCTCAAATTCAACCCTTTTTGTTATTATTTTAAATTGTAAATGGGTAACCGGCCCTAGTGAGGAGCTCAAGGCCAAGGACCCACTAGAGGACCTTAAAAACTAGTGTATGTTCATAAGTATTATTCTTAGACCTAAGAGACGAATAACGATGACGCAGCTAAAATGACACATATTTAGAAAAGAGTAAATTAATTTGTAGGTCAATCTTAAAAATTATATGTATCGTTGGGAGAATCGTCATTTCATCGCAACCTTCTAAAAAGATTTATAAAGTATATCTTGCAATATGAAGATAGTACGACTAAATAATCTGAAGTAATTAGTAAGAGTTACCCTTATAAATTAAAAAGATAATCATCCCTAAAAATAAAAGAGATTTGGTTGCCATGAGCACCAAAAGGAAGATGAACAATGGATTCTCAATGGATTTATTGTGAATTCATCCTGAACGTCATTATAGTATTTAGAACCTAGAATGTTATTATAAAAACCTCTTTCTTAAGAAAATCAATCTTATCATTTTAGTGATTATATTATCATTATCCGAGAGGCCGATAGAAAATTATATTTTTCTCTTTTATATAAATAAATAATGGCATAAAAACGAGGTGATCATTATCTAAAGTAACATATTGATAAAGTTATAAACCATATCCATGATTTTGATAAATTTATATGTTTAATATATATATTTTAATTAAAGAAAAGTTTTACTTCTCACGTCTAAGTTGATCGAAGGGAAATTGATCACAATAATTATACATATCTACATCTATCCCTCCACTAAATGAGAAGGGGAGTGCCATTACAATTCAAAGTTCGGTTAAAACACCACTCGCTTAAACCTGGAGATACATTTGGATAAATATCTCCTCTTTGGAAACAACGACCATTGTTGGAAATGTCATCTATTAACCGTTTGGAGATTTTAGTGGGAGTTTGTCTCCAGAGTGGAGCATCGAAATCATGTTGGCATCACTTGTTCCTCTCATACAAGTGTTAGGGTGTTAAGAGTTATCAGGTGTCATTATATAAAGAGGGGATGCATCGAAAAAACGGGGGAGATTGTCGCGATATTGGAGCCTTCGTAAGAACACTCCAACCCATTCTATCGCCATTTGGATACACGTTGATAGACTATTAACTAAGACTTGAGTTTTTCGGATAAATTTCTCTGGATGCTTAGAGTGTCAAGATTTTCAATTGACATCTGGCCAAGGCTTGTTGCCGTCATACTCGTTAGTTGATGTCTCTAGTTTATTATTTAATTAGCGAGGAGTGAGTGAAGGCGGATTATGATCTTCTGAGGATTGGATAGTTGATAAGATTTGGGGGGTCTTGGAAAGAAGAGAGCGCTGGGTAATCTGGCAGGAAGGAGGAGATCTCTACTCTCCAGAATACATGTGCAGATAAGCTCATTTCTGTACCTTTTATTTTGTAAGAGTTGTTGATATAATTCGAAGGGTTTCAGTTCATAGTTGATTCTATTTTTTTCTCTTCTTTCTTCTTGATCTCTGTAGAATATTTCAGCAATGGAGTACATGTAGGAGGGACGAGTAATGCTGAACCATGGGCTTGAATTCATGTTCCATATTTCTTTGATAGATTCGAGTAGTTCCAATGTTGATAGATCCCCGCCCATTGATCCGATTATAGCATGAAACTTTCCTGTGGTATTTGATTTTTTTTAGATAGAGTTATTGTTTTTACGGGTGCTTCTTTAGAGCTCTGCCTATCGATCTGGCCGATGGCGTGAAATTCCTCCTGAAAATTATTTTACAGCTGGGTTCTGTTAAGAGAATTTTGTAGTGGTTTAGAATTACTCTCCACTTTTGATAAGTAAACTGATAGCAGCCTTGATTTAGAATATATCATAGGGTTCTAAATCATCCTGGGGATAAAGAAAATCTAATGGTTGTTCTTAGACGGTATGTCACATTTGTTTTAAAACTATAGAGAACCTATTTATCAATAGATATCCTTATTTTATATAATGGACGAAGTGGATCTATTTTGATAACTTAAATTTAGTTATAAATGGAAAGGGTTGTTACCTCTCGTTAATTAATATGGAGAGAATGCATGGATGCACACCCAAGAATAAAGAACGTATATTGCCTTTGTCTTACCCATACATGGATGAAACAAAATCGCCATGCAAAGTTTGTAAGTTTGATTTCACTAGTATGTTTTGTATAGATTTAGACAATTGGTCACTTACGAGTCTAGTTGCAGCGTAGTTCTTTTAATTATACATTTTTGGTACACTTTATATCCTACTACAGAGGTATACGATCCTCGTATTACGCCAGTGTGTTTTCGTATAAATGGATTTACATAAGAATATATATATATTTCGACTAAAACTTATTCGAGGGAGATCTTTTGCAGGTAAGGCGCAGGCCTTCATTTCAGTTGCTTTACTGTATTATTATCTAAACCTGCATTGCTGAGGCTGTTTATGTTTTTTGTGTCTTCCGCTTGTTAGTAGTGAAATGGGATCCCTATCTAGAGTAGGTCAAAAACCATCCTTACACCCTTTTTGTTTAAGGACCAAATCTAAGGAGCTTTTAATTCATGCGGGATCTCAGTGTCTTAAACCGAGAACTGAATGCGTGTTCTCTCTTCAAGGAAGGCAGATTCAAGTTGTGGATCAGTGCCACTAAGTGAACCCTCCATCTCTAGAAGACTTATGTCTGTCCTTGCAGGATTTATGGATGGGCTATATTTTGTTAAATGTCTCCCTAAATATCACTGTTAGCAATGTAATGTTGTCTCTACGATTGGCATAAGCAAACTCATGATATCGGTGTAGGCATCTCAGAATTTGTTTGTTTTCATTCTGTAGTTAGAGTTTGAATGATTGGTTGAAACCTTATTACCTGCTGAACTCTAGTTTTTTTTTCTCGGTATTCATGTCTCAATGAAATAGATATGAGGGCTACCCGAGAATGGGAGTGGTATAAAACGTGAATATTATAATCACATTTATTTTTGCTAGTTATTAGAGAGAGAGTCATAAGTTGTCGATGATAATACAAAGGGTATGGCATTATCATTAAGAGAGTTTTTCCAGCTCTCACAAGTATATTATTATGGTAGTATTTAATTAATAAGGGATTTAGGAAGAAAATATCTACACATCCCACTTAACCACTGATTTGATTTGTTAAGAGAACATTACTCACATCATTCGTACCTTCGGCCAGTCCTAGTTTTAAATAACGTTTAATAAAAAACAATGTTCTCCTCACATAAGGATGTGTTTCTATTTATATTATGATTGTTAATGAAACAAATAAGTTTATTAGATGCAATAAAGTTATTTAAGTTATATAGACTTTTAAGGATGATTAGTTAATTAATGTTGCAACTTTTAGATGTCATAGTCTAAAGTCAAGGCTTGTTATTAGTGTTAAAGTAATATGTATTGTATAACTCGTAGGATTATAAATACTTAGAATTTTAAACCCATAAGGTTGGGTTTAGAAAGCATTAATGTTAATGAAATACATATAGTTTATGTTGATTAACATAACTTTTACCAAAGGGGGTAGTTATATGTGGTTTCTCTAGAAGTAAATGTATATTTACATAGTGCTCTATGTTATAGAGACTTGATGGAAGGAGAAGGAATCTTGTTGCGGCAACCATATCACTCATTGTAATCCTATTAAATTCTCCCTACTAATAAAAGATGCACACACCTTTGTGGACTAGCCCGTGTACGGGTGAACCACGTTACTTTTGGTCTCGTTTACTTGTCTATTATATGTGTACATACCTTCATGACGATTGTATGATTTTCCTCTCATATAAGTTATCTTAATGGTTGATGTTTATAATGTAATTGTCGAATGCATCTTAGCAAAAGATATTTTATGTTCAATTTTTTTTTAAGGATATTTCATATGATCAAATGAGGACCATAAAGATATAAGTATTAATTTAGATCAAGTTGTAAATCCTCAATTTAGAAGAGTAGTATTTAAGCACATGCTAGTATGTTATCAATATTTGGAAGGTCTCTATGATGGAAGTTACATTTTGTAAAATTAGCATACAATCACTTGGGTACTTTACATACAAGGGCTTCATACGAGGACCAATGAAGTACATGAGAATCACTTAAGATAAAAAAGTAATTTTCACCTGTGGTAAGTATGTATTAACACCATGCACAATTATTCAACGATAAATTTTACGAAACGTTACATGTCGCATTTATTAAGATACTGATTATATATTTATAATTCCGCAAAACATTTTAATGGCGATTAGACCTTTTGGAAGGGAAATAAGACCATTTCGAAAAGTTTAAAATTTCCCAAATTTGGGTACGTGACAAATGGTATCAGAGCTTTAGGTTAAAACACTAGGGCCTATTGGGCTCAACCTAGATTAAGTAAAAGATGAAAGTTGATAAACTAATCACTCAATTGTTTTTCTTTTTGGATGCATGGACTGGAATGGACGAGGAGAAATATTATTCAAAGTAGCACTTCAAATTTCTCCAAAAGTGAAAAGATAAGTATATTTTGTATTTCTTACAAATTTTTTGAATGAGGTATGTTTTCATATAAAAAAGTGGTAACTAGTTGAAATGATCCGTAGTTGAGAAAAATTTCATAGAAACATCATTTAAATTCCGTATTTTTGATGTCCACATTTTATTACCTATGGACATCATTAAGTTAAAAGTATAGTTTCATTAATAACACTATGAAGAAGTGAAATCGTCTGTTTAGCAAAAGTTACTTGAACACCTTTCGTGTCTATGCGTAGTTGTTATGACAAGATTCATATAATGTTTAGAAGATGATCTGATACATCATTGTTGGTAGAAATTATAATTATTTAGCTACTTTGAAATAAAAGTTAGTACTCAAACATCAAAAGTTAGAAGGTGCATCTTTATATTGTGATAGTATGTTTATTTCAAAAAGTGTAAGATGCCATTATTTCATTATTTTCGTAGATGGAGTCCATACAAAATGTAATTTAAAGTAAAATTGTTTTTTATCCTAGCTAGAAAGGATGTAACATACTAGGTTACATGATTAAGTGTAAAATACATGTATGACATTCATGTGATTAAGTGATGGATATGTTTGAATATTATTCTTGTTGATGAAAAATCATCATTTATATTTCATTACAGAATTTCTTACCTTATTTAAGGTATTTTATAGCAGTATTTCCTAGAAATTTGAGTGAATCTATTTTATAATGCATTTGAAATTCAGTTATTTCCTCATAGATAGACTATTGGTAAGAATTATTATATCTTTTAAAGATGGGAATGCATCAAGTTAAAAAGGTCTTATTAATAATAGGAGTTTGATTATCTGAAAAGAAGAATTCTAATCTTGTTATGATTGATTGAACACATGATGTTGAGTTAGTATCCTTTAGTTGAATATTTATAATGCAGAAGAAAATGTTTGAATTTTTTATGTGTTTACGATTTTTTTTATATATTGTTGAAAGAATGTTTATTGACCCACTGCGTGAAATGGAATATGGGGTAGAAGGCAATGGACACGTGGCAGCATCATGACGCAAAACTAGCTGTTGGTATGGGACAACACCCTTGAAATGTGGTCATAGTGCCCTGAAAGATGGGACTGGAGCTTGAGGCTCATTTATTCCAAACTTACCACTAAAGACCTAGGCAGTCTATATGATAGCCATCGAATTTTGAACTGAGGTTCATCACTTTTCCTGATGAGGAAATTTACCTTGGGGTTGTGCTGTGTTTGCACCCAAGAGATTTGATGAGGGGATATGCTATGTTGTTGATCATGTTGTGAGTCTGCCAAACTCTTATTGAGTTCAAGAGGTTGATGCTGAGTGGAGAAGGCATTTTATTTTAGGAGGTAATACCGAGTGGAGAGGTATTTTTGAGTGCCTTGCTTCTACACAGATTCCACCCACTTATTGGTTCAATAAACATGCCTCCTTGGGTGTTTGCCCACCCTACTTAAAACTGCAAGTTCTATATGTTTTCTTTCTGAAATGATCTAGGTTAATTAATTGAATACAAAGTTATTTATTTTTTCTTTAAGCTGTTAAAATGTATTCATCTTGTTACGATGTTGATTTTCCTAAAAATATGCTATGTTATGAGTTGACTATTATGTTCCTGCTGGAAGTATGCAGATGTTATTTCTGATGATTTTTCAGAGGGCTCATGTTTGTATGCAAGTCTCTATGATTGCTCATATACAAAAGAGAGTTATGTATGTAAGTCTTCATGATTACTGGAAATACATAAGAGTTATGAATGTAAGTCTTCATGATTGCAGGAAATACATAAGAGTTTTGTATGCAAGTCTTCATGATTGCTGAAGTACAAGGAGGTTCGGTGATCGACAAAGTTATGATGAAAGAATTGTTTTATGATATGAGATAATGATAACGATTGTCTTGTAGTTAGATTATCACATATATTTATGTGTGAATGTTATGAATGCTAGAATAAGCAAAATATTTCCTCAAGGAAGAGGAAGAATGATGAATATTTACTATTTTGGGATTTTGTATACTTATGATATACTAAAGAACATTGGGAGATCTTGTATGATCTGTGTAATGTATAGGATATAAGTGATGAGGGCTTGTTGAAAATCGCAAATATGTGAATACGACCAAAGCATGAGAACAAAAGTAAGCGAAAGATGGGAAAGGATGCAAAAGACAAACCGTTGAACACCGAGGACGGTGTTATCTTTAAGGGGTGGAGTGTGTAACATCCCTCAAATTCGACCCTTTTTGTTATTATTTTAAATTGTAAATGGGTAAGTGGCCCTGGTGAGGAGCTCAAGGCCAAGGACCCAATAGAGGACCTTAAAAACTAGTGTATGTTCATAAGTATTATTCTTAGACCTAAGAGACGAATAACGACGACGCAGCTAAAATGACACATACTTAGAAAAGAGTAAATTAATTTGCAGGTCAATCTTAAAAATTATATGTATCGTCGGGAGAATCGTCATTTCATCGCAACCTTGTAAAAAGATTTGTAAAGTATATCTTGCAATATGAAGATAGTACGACTAAATAATCTTAAGTAATTAGTAAGAGTTACCCTTATAAATTAAAAAGATAATCATCCCTAAAAATAAAAGAGATTTGGTCGCCATGAGCACCAAAAGGAAGATGAACAAGGGATGCTCACTAGATTTATTGTGAATTCATCCTAAACTTCATTATAGTATTTAGAGCCTAGAATGTTATTATAAAAACCTCTTTCTTAAGAAAATCAATCTTATCATTTTAGTGATTATATTATCATTATCCGAGAGGCCGATAGAAAATTATATTTTTCTCTTTTATATAAATAAATAATGGCGTAAAAACGAGGTGATCATTATCTAAAGTAACATATTGATAAAGTTATAAACCATATCCATGATTTTGATAAATTTATATGTTTAATATATATTTTAATTAAAGAAAAGTTCTACTTCTCACGTCTAAGTTGATCGAAGGGAAGTTGATCACAATAATTATACATATCTACATCTATCCCTCCAGTAAATGAGAAGGGGAGTGCCATTACAATTCAAGGTTTGGTTAAAACACCACTTGCTTAAACCTAGAGATACTTTTGGATAAATATCTCCACTTTGGAAACAACGACCATTGTTGGAACCGTCTTCTATCAACTGTTTGGAGATTTTAGTGGGAGTTTGTCTCCAGAGTGGAGCATCGAAATCATGTTGGCGTCACTTTTTCCTCTCATACAAGTGTTAAGGTGTTAAGAGTTATCAGGTGTCATTATATAAAGAGGGGATGCAACAAAAAAAGGGGGGAGATTGTCGCGATATTGGAGCCTTCGTAAGAACACTCCAACCCATTCTCTCGCCATTTGGATACACGTTGATAGACTATTAACTATGACTTGAGTTTTTCGGATAAATTTCTCTGGATGCTTAGAGTTCCGAGATTTTGAATTGACATCTCGACAAGGTTTGTTGCCGTCATACTCGTTAGTTGATGTCTCTAGTTTATTATTTAATTAGTTGTGAGTGGGTGAAGGCGGATTATGATCTTCTGAGGATTGGACAGTTTATAAGATTTGGGGGTTCTTGGAAAGAGGAGAGCGATGGGTAATCCGGCAGGAAGGAGGCGATCTCTACTCTCCAGAATACGTGTGCAAATAAGCTCATTTCTGTACCTTTTATTTTGTAATAGCTGTTGATAAAATTCGAAGGGTTTAAGTTCATAGTTGATTCTATTTGTTTCTCTTCTTTATTCTTGATCTCTGTAGAATACTTTCAGCAATAGAGTACATGTAGGGGGGACGAGTAATGCTGAACCCTGGGCTTGAATTCATGTTCCATATTTTTTTGATAGATTCGAGTAGTTCCAATGTTGATAGATCCCCACCCATCGATCTGATTATAGCATGAAACCTTCCTGTGGTATTTGATTTTTTTTAGATAGAGTTATTTTTTTTACGAGAGCTTCTTTCGAGCTCTGCCTATCGATCTGGCCGATGGCGTGAAATTCCTCCTGAAAATTATTTTACAGCAGGGTTTTGTTAAGAGAATTTTGTAGTGGTTTAGAATTACTCTCCACTTTTGATAAGTAAACTGATAGCAGCCTTGATTTAGAATATATCAGAGGGTTCTAAATCACCATGGGGATAAATAAAATCTAATGGTTGTTCTTAGATGGTATGTCACATTTGTTTTAAAACTATAGAGAACCTATTTATCTATAGATAGCCTTATTTTATATAATGGACGAAGCGGATCTATTTTGATAACTTAAATTTAGTTATAAATGGAAAGGGTTGTTACCTCTCGTTAATTAATATGGAGGGAATGCATGGATGCACACCCAAGAATAAAGAAAGTATATTGCCATTGTCTTACCCATTCATGGATGAAACGCAATCTCCATCCAAAGTCTGTAAGTTTGATTTCAGTAGTACGTTTTGGACAGATTTAGACAATTGGTCACTTAGGAGTCTAGTTGCAACGTAGTTCTTTTAATTATACATTTTTGGTACACTTTATATCCTACTACAGAGGTATACGATCCTCGTATTACGCCGGTGTGTTTTCGTATAAATGGATTTACATAAGAATATAAATGTATATCGACTAAAACTTAGTCGAGGGAGATATTTTGTAGGTAAGGCGCAGGCCTTCATTTCAGTTGCTTTACTGTATTATTATCTAAACCTGCATTGTTGAGGTTGTTTATGTTTTTTGTGTCTTCCGCTTGTTAGTAGTGAAATGGGAACCCTATCTAGAGTAGGTCAGAAACCATCCTTACACCCTTTTTGTTTAAGGACCAAGTCTAAGGAGCTTTTAATCCATGTGGGATCTCCGTGTCTTAAACCGAGAACTGAATGCGTGTTCTCTCTTCAGAGAAGGCCAATTCAAGTTGTGTATTAGTGCCACTAAGTGAACCCTCCATCTCTGGAAGACTTATGTCTGTCCTTGCGGGATTTATGGATGGGCTATATTTTCTTAAATGTCTCCCTAAATATCACTGTTAGCAATGTAATGTTTTCTCTACGATTGGCATAAGCAAACTCATGATATCGGTGTAGGCATCTGAGAATTTGGTTATTTTCGTTCTGTAGTTAGAGTTTGAATGATTGGTTGAAACCTTATTACCTACCGAACTCTAGTTTGTTTTTCTCGATATATATGTCTCAATGAAATAGATATGAGGGCTACCCGAGAATGGGAGTGGTATAAAACGTGAATATTATAATCACATTTATTTTTGCTAGTTATTAGAGATAGAGTCATAAGTTGTTGACGATAATACAAAGGGTATGGAATTATGATTAAGAGAGTTTTTCCAACTCTCACAAGTATATTATTATGGTAGTATTTAATTAGTAAGGGATTTAGGAAGCAAATATCTACACATCCCACTTAACCACTGATTTGATTTGTTAAGAGAACATTATTCACTTCATTCGTACCTTCAGCCAGTCCTAGTTGTAAATAAAGTTTAATAAAAGACAATGTTCTCCTCACATAAGGACGTGTTTCTATTTATAATATGATTGTTAATGAAACAAATAAGTTTATTAGATTTAATAAAGTTATTTAAGTTATATAGACTTTTTACGATGATTAGTTAATTACTTTTGCAACTTTTAGATGTCATAGTCTAAAGTAAAGGCTTGTTATTAGTGTTAAAGTAATATGTATTGTATAACTCTTAGGATTATAAATACGTAGAATTTTAAACACATAAGTAAGGTTGGGTTTAGAAAGCATTAATGTTAATGAAATACATATAGTTTATGTTGATTAACATAAAATTTTACCAAAGCGGGTAGTTATATGTGGTTTTTCTAGAAGTAAATGTATATTTACATAGTGCTCTATGTTATAGAGACTTGATGGAAGGAGATGGAATCTTGTTGCGGCAACCATATCGCTCATTGTAATCCTATTACATTCTTCCTAATAATAAAAGATGTACACACCTTTGTGGACTAGCCCGTGTACGGGTGAACCACGTTACTTTTGGTCTCGTTTACTTGTCTATTATATGTGTACGTTGTTAGGATATTCCTATACTCCATCCTAGTCCCACCAGTATTTTGATCCTTTACATTTTTAGTCATGCATGCACCTTTAGGGTTTGCATGCATCCCAGTCATTAGTCCAGCACCTAGCCCTCAGTTAGCCAGCCCCCAGGAGCTTCTCACTATTCAGTTTTAGCCCTCCAGTTGCTTAATGCGCCCTTCTTCCTTGATTTTAGCGAACAACTCACCCTTCTTCACCTACCAGTCCAGTTGTCACTCAGTTACACTTAGTTACACTCAGTTACACTCAATTACACTTAGCTACATTGAGTTACACTCAGTTACACTCAGTTACAGTCAGTTACAATCAGTTACACTCAGTTACATTGAGTTAAACTCAGTTACACCTACCAAAGTTAGTTTGACTGATGGTTGACAGTTACTAGAGCATTGATGACTCCACTGATGATGATTAAGACTTCCAGTTGCGCTCCGATGATCATGAGGACACCTAGTTGTGCTCCGATGACACTCTATTGATCTTATGATCACTCTGAGAGGCTAATTCGAATTGCCACCTTAGGCATTCAAATCCTCTCTACCATTGTACTATTTATTTGTCCATACTGTGATTAATTAATTAGTGTGTGTGAAGTATTATTGTTTCTATCTGAGTTCTACTATACCATATTATTCTGTTGCTCATTATACTGTATTGTTCACTCTTCTTCTATTTTCCTGCTTAATCATAATTACTCTTGTGAGGTACACATCATCTCTTAGATCTGCTGTGAGGATTTTCACATGGTATCAGAGCATGTTGAGAGTATTGTTTGTCTCCATTCTTGAGAGTTTTTTGCAGGTTATTACCAAGATTTTGAGTGCAGCAGTTGCATCAGTTTCTGCATTTTTGCAGCAGTAGCAGTTGTAGTTATTCTATTTTGTTTTTGCAGGTCTTCTACAACTTCAATGTATCCTGAATTAGAAGAAATCACTCCTCTTTCTCTATCCAACTATGATGAATGGAAACCAAAAATAATAGCATATTTAAAGAGCCATGATCTCTTTGATTGCTATTTTGAAAGAGAGTTTGAATCCTCTACAAAGAAGATTAAATGGTTGAATAAAGGTGACATGCACATTAGAAGAATGAAGCTTACTATGACTGATTACATATTATACCCGACCATCATTGATATTGAAACTCCAAAAGAGTTATGGGCTCATCTGGATGAAAGATTCGGCAAAAAGAATGATGGATTTGGTCCAAATCCCTTCAAAAGCAAGCAAGGTGATGCATTCGCTCCACTTGATGGTCTCTCAGATCATGATGCATTCGCTCCTCCTGATGGTCTCTCAGATCATGTTGCATTCGCTCCCCTTGATGATCTCTCAGATCATGAACCGGTATCATCTCATATTGAAGTTGTTGACAAAGAATTTGCAGATTCTCCACTCATGCTCAAACTTTCTTCTCTTTCTGTACCAGCTCACACTCTATATATTGCAGAAGGTCCTAAATCCTCTCTTGCGCCAGAGTTTGTTGGTTTGTATCATGATCACATGATTATTTCAGAGGTCAAAACATCTATTGAAGGTAATGCATTCGCTCATCTCCAGCTATCTCCTCTTTTATACTACTAGATGATAATAAATTCATCCTTTCAGAAGGTTATTGAAGACTATGGCCATTGCCATTCGCTTGGGATAAATTCTCATGCAAGTACTGGTTTTGATCTCACCTCTCATGGTTCAAAGAAGATCTCAAGAAACCATGATTCAAGTCTTGGATCTAATTTGGATTCTAAGCAATTACTGCTTGGGATAATTTCTCATGCATATGATAGTTTTGATCTCACCCCTGCTGGTTCAAAGGAGATCTCAAGAAACTATTTTTTAAGTCTTAAATCTGATTTTGATTTCAAGCAAACATGTAATAGTTATTTTTGGCATAATCTCACCCATGGTGGTTCGAAGGAGAAGACAAAAGACTATATGCACTTTCACAGATTTGAGCCTACCACAACTGATTCGAATCATAGGTTCAAGGATCATTCTCATACTATTGGATTTGTTCTCATCACATTCGATCTAAAGAGCAAGTACAAGCACATGCTTTTTGAGCATGATCCACTTCTTCCCAAGAAGAAGATACCTCCAGACATATGACCAAGCATCACACATGCTTGAGTTTGGAGCATTTATTTTTTATGTGTGCCTTACAGTCTATTTTTTGAGGAGGGGGTATGTTTCCCATGAAATTTTCCCACTTCCTTGGTTTATTGATTGTTATTATTCATTGTATTGAGTGACCTTTGGTCTTAGTTACCAGGGCCTAGGATGGATTAAGGGGGGGTGTTAGGATATTCCTATACTCCATCCTAGTCCCACTAGTATTTTGATCCTTTACATTTTCAGTCATGCATGCACCTTTAGGGTTTTCATGCATTCTAGGGTTTGCATGCATCCCAGTCATTAGTCCAGCACCTAGCCCTCAGTTAGCCAGCCCCCAGGAGCTTCTCACTATTCAGTTTTAGCCCTCTAGTTTCTTAATGCACACTTCTTCCTTGATTTTAGGGAGCAACTCGCCCTTCTTCACCTACCAGTCCAGTTGTCACTCAGTTACACTTAGTTACACTCAGTTACACTCAGTTACATTGAGTTACACTCAGTTACACTTAGTTACACTCAGTTACACTCAGTTACAGTCAGTTACACTCAGTTACACTCAGTTACATTGAGTTACACTCAGTTACACCTACCAGAGTTAGTTTGACTGATGGTTGACAGTTACTAGAGCATTGATGACTCCACTGATGATGATTAAGACTTCCAGTTGCGCTCCGATGATCATGAGGACACCTAGTTGTGCTCCGATGACACTCTATTGATCTTATGATCACTCTGAGAGGCTAATTCGAATTGCCACCTTAGGCATTCAAATCCTCTCTACCATTGTACTATTTATTTGTCCATACTGTGATTAATTAATTAGTGTGTGTGAAGTATTATTGCTTCTATCTGAGTTCTACTGTACCATATTATTCTGTTGCTCATTATACTGTATTGTTCACTCTTCTTCTATTTTCCTGCTTAATCATAATTACTCTTGTGAGGTACACATCATCTCTTAGATCTGTTGTGAGGATTTTCACATACGTGCCTTCATGACGATTGTATGATTTTCCTCTCATATGAGTTATCTTAATGGTTGATGTTTATAATGTAATTGTCGAATGCATCTTAGCAAAAGATATTTTATGTTCAATGTTTTTTTAAGGATATTTCATATGATCAAATGAAGACCATAAAGATGTAAGTATTAATTTAGATCAAGTTGTAAATCCTCAATTTAGAAGAGTAGTATTTAAGCACATGCTAGTATGTTATCAATATTTGGAAGGTCTCTATGATGGAAGTTACATTTTGTAAAATTAGCATACAATCACTTGGGTACTTTACATACAAGGGTTTCATACGAGGACCATTGAAGTACATAAGAATCACTTAAGATAAAACGGTAATTTTCACCTGTGGTAAGTATGTATTAAAACCTTGCACAATTATTCAACGATAAATTTTACGAAACGTTACATGTCGCATTTATTAAGATACTAATTATATATTTATAATTCCGCAAAACATTTTAATGGCGATTAGACCTTTTGGAAGGGAAATAAGACCATTTAGAAAAAAATTTAAATTTCACAAATTTGGGTACGTGACAATTTCAATTTTTATAATAATTTTAAGTTTCATATATATAATAATAATAAAATTATATAATGATAAAATTATAGTTTATACAAAAAAAATTGTATAAAAACCTCTTGTTTATAAATAAAATATCAAAATATTTATTTTTTATTTAAATAAAGATATATTATATTTCTAATCAGAAACAAAGTTTCTAAAAATAGATAAATCATTATCTTGATAGTCATTTATGTCTTAGAATTTGGGGTGGACTACCATCTATGCTTTTCCTAGATTGCATGAGGATGAGACAAGTGTACTATCAAGATTGATTTTAAGGGAATTGTTCAAAATTGCAAATAAATAGTTATATAAAAAAAACTATAATTTATTTTAATAATTTTTAACAGTTGAAGAGTGACTCTTATAATTGAACAACTAGTTATGAAAACTCATTATGTCGATACAAAACCTAAATTCGCATTAGGGTTGCGAGAAATAGTTTTTAGTAGTTAAAGGACGACTTCTTATAATCAAACAACCAATTATAAAACCTCATTATACTGATACAAAACCTAAATTTACATTAGGGTTGTGAGGACCGAGAGAGGGTTCCATCCAAGCTCACGATCCTTTTGATTTCTATTTGCAATGGGTGCGATTTTTTTATGTAAGGTTTGTGTTATTTAATAATTTGATGCTGCTCTCCTTTGTCCATGGTCCTTTAGATGTAACAAGTTGTGTTGTGTGTAATACATCGAGAATTAATAATTTATTCTTAATTCTGCTGAGAAAAATACTTTAATTACTATTTTTATTATTTTATTGTTTTTGGCAGAAAGTAAAAAATAAAACAATTTCTAATAAATCATTTTTATTTAATAAAATATGCTGAAAAGGGGACAGAAGTGGAAATAGCTATTGAAGAATGTTTGCTGACCCACAAGAGGAAAAGACAAGCGGTTGAAGCCATTGAGCGAGAACTCAAGATGCAGGAGGCATCATCCCTAAAAATCAGGTCACAACTCTTAGTTGAGTGCTGAAGAGAAGGAGGCTCATAAATGACCAAGTCCTAGGCAAAAATACTATATAGTAGTATGTCCATGAGTAGCAGGAGGATCCAAACTTATGCAACAATCTAAGGTTCTTGGGTCTCTGCTATCAACTTCTCTCAGTGCATTCAATTTCTTGGGAAACAATAGAGAATCCCTCAAATTCTTTCTGGATTTTAAATTTGTCTTTCAATCCATCTTGTCAGTGCTATTTCCCAATAAATTGCGTAGATCAGACCAAATCCTGGGAATGATTATTTTTTTCGAGCAGCAATCTTGTTCACACAAGCGTGTCTTTTTGACATTTATTGAAAATTGTTCCACTAATGCTTCCACCATTTTTCACAATTAATATAAAATTTATTGAGCACGCGGGAAACTGTGACACAAATCTGACTTCAACAGAAATATGGCTTATGTACAATTTCCCACTACAACTACATAAAATTCGACAAGTTAAACTTCGAATTTGACAAACCATACTACGACAAGCTACACTTCAACAAAATCATGAACTATGAATTCGACACTAACTCAACTTCGACACTAAAATAACTTGGGGTTTTCTAAAATTATAAGTTCGACACAAACTTGGATTCGACACTAAAAGAACTTGGGGTTTCCTAATTTTGTTTTCCTTTATATAAGAATTTGTACTTATTTCTTCACTGTAAGAAGGCACAACTATCCCTGTAATGTTTTAGTCCACTTCCATTTACCAAGCCCTTGAGGATTTCTCCATGAAAATTTTGCAATTGGACAACACCTCCTTCTGTGATAAAGTTAATGACATATGGTCCTAACCAATGTGTTCTCATCTTACCTGGATGCTTGCGAAACTTACTGTCATAGAGGAGCACCAAATATCCTCTCTGAAACTTCTTCCTTGTGATGTTTCGATCGTGCCATCCCTTTTCTCGATCTTTTTGGACTTGTTGTTGAAAACCCATGACAAACCTATGTTCCTCCAATTGAAGTAGCTACGACAACCATTCTTTGACAGCATCGGTGTCCGACATACCCGTAAATGCAGCAACCCTTAAACTCAACATAATGTATTCCATTGGAATAACAACTTCTTAACCATACACCCATTTGAATGGTGTTTGTCCAAGTAAATTCTTACACATTGCCTTATATTCCCACAAAAATGCAAGGATCCTTAAATCCCAATCATCATAGTTCACATTACAAAACTTCATCAAATCATCTTCTAGTATCTTGTTGAATGCTTCGATAGTCCCATTTGGTTGTGGATGATATGCAATTCTTTTCTTGTGATGAATTTGAAATTCTTGGGTAAGTGCCTCAATAATAAAATGAGATCCTTGATCACTCAGCAAAACTTGTGGACAGTTAAATCTGGTGACTACATTTTGAAATAAGAACTTCGCAGCAGTTGTGGCACTACAATCCTTCACTGGTTTAGCTTCATCCCACCTAGTCAAGTAGTTTGTCGCAGTAATAATATAGCATGCTCCAGATCTCTTTGAAGGGGAATTAATTGGTCCTACAAAGTAAATAGCCCATTTCTCAAATTCATGCAAAGTAACATGTGGTACTAATGACATCTCATCCCTTCTAGATGGTTTCCCTATTCTTTGAAAAATATCATAAGAATGATAGTACTTGCCTCCCACGATCCCTTCATTAGCTTCGGCCAAAACCATTGGTTTCTCATGCTTCATAACACAACACCTCAACACTTCGTCTAGTCCTAGCTTATATAACTGACCGACAATCAATTAGTAATATGCTAGTTTTACAACCAAGTGTTTCTTCTGATTGACAGATAACCCAACTGGTGTCAATCTTGTAGCAATAAAAGTTACAATGTCTTCAAATATTAATCTACCATACTAACCAAAAACAACTGCACATCTAGGAGGTTTTCATTCAAATTAGTTGGTTCTTCCCCTGTTTCCAAGCTCGACAAATTATCAGGTTCTTCATTTAATATTACTAGTTTGAGTATGATTTCAAAGTCATACTCTTGAAATAATAAGATCCATATGCAAATTATCCCCCCAAAAATTAGCTTGTTAACTAAGTACCTTAAAGCAAAATGATTAGTAAACATGTTAAAGTGATCCCTAGAAGGTAGTGCCTAAAATTTTGCATTGCATAGACCATAGCTAACCATTCTCTCTCTGCCATAGTGTAATTTTTTCTACAATAGATAGCTTCCTACTAGAAAATGCGATGGGGTGATCAATCGAGCCCTCTCCTCGTTGAGCCAACACTGCACCCAATGCAATGGATCATGCATCGACATGAACATAACATTCTTTCTTCCAAATCAGGGAATACCAAAATAGGCGCAGTCACCATCTTTTCTTTCAATGCATCAAGGATCAACTAGCACTCTTCATTGCACTGAAATTTGCTATCCTTCTTTAATAGCTTCTCCATTGGTGTTGTAATATGTGCATATCCTTTAATAAACTTTTTGTAGTATCCTATATGTCCCAAAGTTGTTCATAATTGTCGCACTGATGTTGGTGGTGGTTGTTGGGTGTGTTAGCTATCTCAAATTAAAAACAACACCTAAGATTTGTTATCAACCATGATCAGTAAACTTAGAGTTGAAAGCAAAATATATGCCAAGGTAGAAGAGGTTCTACAGTTTCAGGTTTGTCAAACCTAAAAATGTTTTAGTAAGGAAAAAGATTGAAAGATCTTTCAAAATGAAAATCCAAGTTAAATATTTAAGAATACGTTAAAATCACAAATCATAATAGTACTAGATCATATTACTCTACCTCTATGGTTAATTAATAAGAAAGATGGAAACAAATACTGGAACACAAACTATTCTAGAAAAGTAAGAAACTACCAAATTCAACTTCCAGATGACAATTATGGACAGAATCAGAGCTACGGATATTAGATGTTTAATAGCAAGAACTTGTAAATGTACATAAATTTAGACTAAACCATCTAATTCCACTCTTCCTGATTACGTACATCAAATGTAATAGGAACCAGAGTAAATGTATTGTAATGAATTTCAAATGTAATGAGGAAGCTAAATAGAAGTAAATCTAACTTAACTTATATAAACAAGTGTAAACTGAAAATCAACAAACTACTACTAATCTTGAACATTATAAACTACTGTTTATCCATATGTGAACAACATGAAACTAATGTAAGGAGAAGCAATCGAAAGACTTAACAAAGATGTTAAACTGAACTATATTAGATTTGGAAGCAAGTAGAAAACTTGATAAAGATATTTTATTATTAATCCAGATCTTATAACATGAACATCTTCATTAAATAGAAACTAGTCTTAAGATCAACAAACTAAAACAACTTAATGGAATGGAATTGTCAACTACCACTTGAGAAATAAATTAGTTAGGAACAACGTTCACACATTTTGAACAGTAACCATGTAACAGAACAAATTAAAGAACTAAAGTCTGGAAGAAAGATGAGAAGAGGATAAAGAAGAAGTAGGAAGGGAGGAAATAATGATGACAATTGGATTGAAAACTCTAAATAACACAAAACAAGATTAAATTACATCTCAAACTATTAAGGAATAAGGAGAATGATGATTAAGAGGTAGAAGAATTCAGATTCGGAAAAAAGCCTAAAATAATGCAGAAAACACACAAGTCCGAATGACAATCCGAACGCCAGTCTGAAAGGCGGTTTGAATGGAGGAAAATGGTTGAAAGTGAGGGAAAGAAGAGTTTTTTGAATGATTTAATCACCAGCTGGATTTATGCAAATGCTCCTACAGTGCACATGAAGCAAGAGAGAAATGATTGGAGGTTAAGAAGTTATCTATGCAAATCATTACCTAAAGAAAAAAAGGATTCTATGAGAAGTAGGAAGAAGGTTGGGAATAGAAGAAAGAAGAGGTAACCTACAGAAAACAGAAAGAAAAACTAACAGAGAAGAGAAGAAAGAAAGAAATGGTAATTATGGAAGAAGTTAGAAGAAATATCTATCTATGATGAAAGAGGGATTGAAAAACAAACTACAAATTATCAAACTATTGAACTATTGGTCGACCATTCTACTGAGAAGAAGGGAGATTGTATTGACAACAGAATATCAATTACAGAACGATGAAGATAATCACATAGGAAAATGAATTAATTACATATACAAGAAATAAACTAGCTAATTGGAAGAAAAGAAATGCAGAAAATGTAAATAAAACCTCCAGTTGATGAGGGGCCCTTCCCAGCAATCGGAGGGTGAACTAGCTCAACTTAAATGACTACTAGTAAAACATCAACAAGATGCTGCTTCCATTAACTTGAGGAAAATTACAGAGTCTGTCTTCAAACTATCTACGACTGCAAACACTTGGACTGAGATTGGAAACCATCGTATGTTCAGAGAACTAAAGATAAAAACTCAAAGACTCAAAAGAACTCCAAAAGACTACCAAAGACTAACTCGTCTCAATCATAGAGGCGACTATTTATAAATTACAATGATTGAGAGGGTTGACAGAGTCGATCTCTCTAATAATAGAGGTGTTTAATGTCTGTAACTGCTGATTAAATGATACAAAATAATGCAGGGGGCATCTACCCATCTCCTCAGTGTCAATCCTTTCCAATTTGAACAGCTGAGCATTCGTTCCCTCAAATCGTGAGCAGAAGCATATGCTGGAGTGTCGACGTGGGCACAGGAGCTACGTGAGCATGCTGAGCGTGGACGTGGGAGTTATGTCGACCAACTTAGTGTGAACATGCCGACTCCTTCCAGAACGATGGTGTGAGCGAGAGCTAAGCAAATGTGCGTGATTCCGGGTTGAATGCGCAGAAAAATTGGGGCTGGGAGCATTGATGTGAATGTAGAGTGCATTGTCAGGCTTGGCAAGCCCAAGGTCAAATCTTCTGGAACAACAGTTCATTAACCATCAGTGCAACATGGAAAACAGAACCCACGTGTCCTCCTCTTTATTCAACAACCTGAGATGCATCAACCATGGATTTCGCAAGCTGAAGGGAGGGCTGAATGATGAGCTGAAATCATTTTAAGCTAAGCACGTAGCGCATGGTCTGAATGATGGATAACTTGCAAATTGTAACATGTCAATCAAAACCATAAGTGTTAATTATCCCCCAAAACATCATTTAAATCATAAATAAACCATAATATATGAAATATAACAATATTTGCGTGGTAAATGAATTTGTGCATACCTGGACTGTTTGATGGGCTGAATGGCTAAGAAACAACTTACTATAGAAAAAATGATAGAAATAACGTCACTTCGAGTAAATTAAATGATACAAAATGGTGACAATAGTGGACACCAACATTCCCCCAAACTGGAGTCATGCCAGGTCCCACTGAGCAAAACAAAAAGTAATTTAGGAAGAAGGCCGAGTTGCAGTAGAAGCGGTCTTCAACTTGAATGATGGAGATGCATGCTTGGCCTAGAGCTTCTTGAAAAGACTCCTTAAGGAATTATACTTTACTCTGAGAATTGCATTGGACATTATTTTGGTGTTAACCGAGCATTCAGTGCTTTTCAACTATGTACGCAACATCTTATTCTCTTCAAGGAGCTCAAAGATTGTCTCCACATAGCTTTGACTTTGTTATGTTAATTGTGCTATCTCTTGGGTCAACTGATCCCACTTTTGCGGACTCAAAATAGGTTGTTCTATACCATGCTCCAGATCCATTTGAGGATTCTTCTCTTTTGGAGGTGTTTCAACGTTAATAGTCTGTTCCTCAGAGCTTTTGTCTTTATTACATGCAAGAGGGATTCTAGCAGCACAAGCTTCACTCATCTGAACGGATGCATTAGCTAGTGTGAGGAGGGAGGATTCCAAAGTATGATCGTCCAACTGAATATTTGAGCATGAGGGCTGACTGATGGTCTAAATGTCAGGCTGATCAATGGACTGGTCATGATTTGTCTCTCTAGGTTCAGTAGGAGAATGTATTGAATGGACAAAGTGCATATCAAGGAGCTCTCATCAGATCGTACACGTTTAGTGTTTTGTTCCTCTTGGTCGTGAAGGTGTTCTTGAGAAGGGGAAGGTTTGGCAGTAGATAAATGGGGGTTTAATATCTCAAAAACAAAATGGTCCTAAGTCTGACCTCTCTCTTCTAGATGATGAATGATTAAAAGATTTATGAGAAAATGGTGATATAAGCTGCCAGAAGGGTTAATGATATTCTTTCTAACTTGACTCGACATCTTTTCCAAGCTCTTTAGAAAGTAGAATGGGAAATTTAAGGTCTGATTATTAACAAAATGAGCTAGCAGTCTAACGTGGCAAGATTTAAAGACAGTGAACTTACCCTCGCAGGTGACTAAGTGATTGATAATTGTCAAAAGATCCAAGTACTCTAGCTTGATCCATTCTCTATGAAAACCTTTGGTGCTATTAATGTGTTGAAAATCGGACTTAAGAGCGAACTGATGAGCTTCTTGTGGAAGAAACAAATGCTTGTGCCATCGGGCACCTTCTCTAGGGAGCTTTGTAGCTAACGCTATTTACTCTTCTGTCACGGAGAAAACAAGATGGCCAACCTTGGTCGTTTTTCCATCGAAACCTTTGGCAAACAACAACGAAATTTCATGGTCGTGACCATCAAGGCGGTGGAGAAACGGATTCCAACCTGCTTGAAAGAATAACTCACGGCATCTTTTAAACCCAGGGATATGAAGAAGATCTTGGTAGGTACCTGGCTCGCAACGATTAGGCATTACTGATAGAGTACAGGGGAAAACAATAGATAAATACAGGGGATACAAGGAATTTTTAGAGAACACAGCTTGCAGAGAGAGAAATAAAGGGTGAACAGAATGAAGTAGAAGTTTATGCAGCCATCAGTTAAATTGAAGTTCGTTTAGATGGATGAATGGTCGTAGGTAAAGCGTGTTTTGAAAGATCACACTTGTACTTTGAGGATCTTGAGTTAAGTTCCAGTATTGAAGTGCATGAATTTGGTAGATGCGTGTTTGATATAGCAAATTCAACCATGTCCAAAGCCAAGCTTTGGACAGGTTGAACGAAATTCACATAATGGGATAATCTACACGTCGAAGATCGCAAGGATCCAATCCATATGATGGCAATCTATACAACAAGTAAGGCCATAGTGGTCATACAATGATTCAAAATGACACAAGATTCGTTCATTTAACATATGAGATGAACACAGAAATAAAACCAAGTGCGAGACTTGACATTTGATTGATCCCTGTCATCATTGGTTAGTCAGAATTTTCAATAATATCTAGCATTCTATTTGAAATATATAAGCTAAAATTTATTTAGCGCTTTTTATTCAAAAATGTTACTTATTTGCTGCATTCGTCACTTCATTTGGATCGGCATTCGATCCGTCATTCAACCTTTTGTACAGATTTACAAACTTTTATTGCTGAAGCCAACTGGAACTGATTTTTGCAAAGATTTTTTAAGGTTGTTAGTGCATAGAAAATGCTGTAAGCTTTGCTTTCTGAACTTGTTAAGTCATGTCCCCTTTTTGTTTGTCTTTAATTAAAAAAATTCGCCTTCTGCTTTTGCATTCACCTGCAAACATCTATCACTTTCAGAGATAAATAAACTTTTTTCTCTAACAAAAATAAATAGATAAGAATAGTTTAAAACAGTTTTGATCCTAATCCTTTCCCCCAAACCCAAGATATGGCTTGTCCTCAAGCCAACAAAAAGAGCAATAGATATTCAATTATTTTATCAATAGCTGAAGAATGTTATAAGACTTTTCTCAAGAAAATGAAATATAACTAAGCATGTAGATGATTCAGAGATGTACATTTATCATAAGGAATAGAACAGTGCTTAAAATAATCATATGAAGAATGATAATATAATTTGATATGAAAGATGCCACAGGAAAACTATCCATCCATGACTTAAAAGATTTCTTGTCATCCCAAGATATAGATAAGGTGTACCATAAAGCTTGTGATATTTTCATAATTATGGGTTCCATTTCTAGGATAATAATATCCTCGATAATGTTTGAATTAGATGACAAGGTCCAAGTTCAACTTACAGTTATTCTCTAATGACAGTATAGATGATTGGCCCAAACATGTGTTTGTATACTCAGGTTTCTTATATATGAATCATGTGCATAGTAATGCATTAACCGGTCTCTTTTACCTGATATTGACCCGTTGCCAGCAGGCCTGTTCAGTACCCCGGCGGGCTTATCTTGGTGCCATGCAAGCATAGTCCCGCTGCAAGCGAGCCTGTTCAGTACCCCGACAAGTTTACTTGCATGTACCTAGCTTCCTTGTTTGAGATTTTACTTAGCATGGACCCGCTGCCAGCAGGCCTTTACCTCGACGGGTTTGCTTCGTATAATGATGTATATGTATATATATATTTTAAGGAAGTCGGTTGGCACTAGAGTGTCCTAAGCCTTCTAAACACATAATTCGAAATATTAGAACGAACCTTTATGGGCAACTTTTACTTATAATAGCCAAAGTTAAAGGTCATGTCAAAAGATAATAACCTAAAGTTGTTCTCTGATCTATATCAATCTTCTTCATAAAAATTCAGTAATGTTCCCGACAAGAATGAAAATAACATTCACTTCTAAGTTACCTTCAAAAGATGCTTTAAGAGACAAGTTTTGATAATGAGTCTAGGGAAAGCCAATGATTTATAGGTGTAAGATAGTATACGTTTTTTTTCTTGTTAAGATCATAGCAATTAAGATAGGTCTTTTAAGCAACAGTTCTAAATGATAATCACAAATGTGCATGCCTGAATCAAATACCATATTCAAAATCATGAATGAAATGGCAGCAACATAATATAGAGAACACTTTATCCTTTGCTAAAAATGTCAATTTCAACAATAAAAGAAAAGAAGGGATTAGGGTAAAAAAACATTATTTAAGTGCTTCCCTTTCAATAATATTGCATGAGCGGATAAGGTCCTTGTAATTAAGCTGCAAAACAGTTGTTAGATGATTTTGATTTATTCAAAACAAAACATATGGAAAAAGAATCATAAGAAATCTAATCAGGGAGAAAGTTTTCCTGTTTTTAATGGAAAAAATTTCATAAGCTGATCATACAAATGAAATTCCCTGTATAAATACAATCAGCTTGTTAGAAACAACTCTTCATTATTATAACAAAAACACAATATATTTACATATGTACAAATAAAGACAATCCTTTAGAAATTTCAGGGACTAGGAGGAGGAGGAATGATTTCCTCTTCTACCAGTTCCATCTCTTGCTGTTGTAAGGCATTCCTTACAAAGTCTTGTTTAGATATAGGTTGGTGATACAGTCTAAGTCTATGGCCATTTACAACAAAAATATTTTGAGAATCATCAATTGTTTTAATTCTAACGGATCCATTATCGAAAGCTGTAACAATTTCATAAGGAACCATCCAACGAGTAGTCAATTTACCTTTAAAATTTTTATATCTTGAATTGAAAAGTAATGCCCAGTCTCCTGTTTTAAATTGTTTTTGTTTAATGTATCTGTCATGCCATTTTTTACGTTGATTCTGTATTAAGATTGTTGGTTGGATAGCATCCTATCTAATCTCGTCTAATTTGTTTATTTGTAGGATTCGTTGTTTTTGTGCTTCTTCTAAATCCATTCCTAACTGAGAAACCATACGAAATGTCTTAACCTGGAATTCAATGGGTAGGAGAACCTGTTTGCCATAAACAAGTTCATAAGGTGTGTGGCCAGTGGTGTTTCTCTAAGTTATTCTGTAGGCCCACAAGGCTTCTGGGAGCCTATCTTCCCAGTCCTTGTGGTGTAATTGAATGGTCTTGGTCATGATAGCTTCCAATACCTTGTTTGTGCTTTCTACTTGACCATTTTATTGAGTATGATATGGTGAAGATTTGCAATGTCTAATACCATATTTATTAGTAAGTTCCTTCATTAACTTGGAAGTGAATTAAAATCCTTGATCGGTTACAATTTCCCTAGGTACACCAAATCAGGTAAATATCTATTCATACATAACTCTACCACTGATTTTTCTGTGGCTAGGAATAAAGCTTTGGCCTCTACCCACTTGGTGACATAATCTGTACAAACTACAATGTACTTTTTCTTAAGAGACATAGGGGAAATTGGTCCAACAAAATCTAGAGCCCATTTTTCAAAAGGCTCAATCATAACTTGAGGTTGCAAAGGCATCTCATCAGATGGCGTAGGTCCACCCATTCTTTGGAAACTATCGCATCCTTTAACATATTTGGCAGCATCCTTGAAGATTTGGCCAATAATATCCATAATGTAAAACCTTATATGTTGTTCTTTTATCAGAAAAGTGTCCACCGCAACGTCCACCATGACATGCATGAAGAATCTCTGCCATCTCATCCTCTTGTACACATCTTCTAATAATAAGGTTAGGACCGATATGAAAAATATTGTTATCCACACAAGAATAGTTAGAGCTTTGAACTATGATTCTACGTTTTTCAGGTGGAGAGAGATGGTTTGGCAGCTTTCTAGTTTCCAAATATTTGGCTATGTCTGCGAACCATGGAGTTTGAACAAATACAATGAATAAATGTTCATCTGGGAAGCTATCATCAACAGGACTATCATCATTGTCAATTTGAATACAGGAGAGAAAGTCTGTTACTACATTCTCTCAACCAGGACGGTCAACAATGATAATATTAAACTCTTGTAACAAAAGAAGCCACTGAGTCACCTTGCCATTGGTGACTAGTTTATTCATAAAAAATATGATAGCAGAATGATCAGTATGTAGGAAAATTTCATATCCTGTGATATAATGACGAAAATTATTGATGGAATAGACTACTGCGAGGAACTCTTTTTCGGTAACAGTGTACTTTGATTCTGCAGGAGTCAAATTTTTTACTAGCGAAATAAATGGCATAAGATAACTTTTCCTCTTTTTGACCTAAGACTGCCCCTATAGCTATGTCAGATGCTTCAGTAGAAATATGAAAAGGAAGGGACCAATTAGGGCCCCTAAGTACTGGTGCTACTGATAACTTTGCTTTTAAAGTTTCAAAAGCTTGTTGACAAGGTTCGGTCCATTGAAATTCTGTGTCCTTCATGAGTAGTTTAAACATAGGTGCGGATATCTTAGTAAAATTTTCTATAAACCGCCTATAATCACCTGCATGGCCAAGAAAGCTTCTAAATTCCTTCAGAGTCTTTGGAGGAGGAAGATTGACAATTATCTCTATCTTGGCAGGATCCACCTTAATACCTTGAACAGAGACATGATGTCCTAGAACTATGCCCTCAGTTAATAACATCTTGCACTTTTCATGACTAAGGGCCAAGTCTGTATCCTGACATCGAATGAGAACTAAGCACCATAAATTCAGGGGGAGAAGTGAAGCGGAGGCTTATATCTTCCCTAAGCCCCTTCCTCACGAGACGACCATTATCCAGAGGCTCAACCTCCAGAATCATCCTAGAAAGAAACTATCCCTTCTTTACCTAAGAACACAGACCATAGGGATGGGGCAATTCCTTAGGGTAGTTACATAACTCCCTTTCCCCATCCGGAGAAAATAAAGTTGAGGATTGTTTCCTTAAAAAATTCTTACATTTCCTTAGGGTTAAGCCAGGGCTCACCAACCCTAAAAGCACCAATGGACTTTAACTAGAATGGATAGGTTCAAGATTCTTCAAAGGAATAAGAGCGGGGTTAAAAGACTTACCCGAAGGAGAATCTGCAAAAAAATGTACCATATCCGTTTCTCCAGCCAAACTCTCTTCTAGCCCAGGAGTGACCTCGTCCTTGTCAATGGCAATGTTTTCAGATGGCATGTAGGTAGCCTCTTCATTCTCAAAACGATTATCATTCCGAGAAGGAGAGTCCAACCTGATGCTATCTTGTATTATTGGTTCTTCTCCACTGCTTGGACCCATAAATGAAGAAATTTCCATCATTGGTACCACATGCCCTAGACACACAATCTTTATCAGATTCGAAACCTGGACAGAATCCTTCACAACCCATTTCTTTTTAGTAAAAGGAAGGACACATTCCAAGATTAAATGCCCATAAACATGGTAGTGGCCACATCTGAAAGGTAGGCTAGCATAATCCAGAACCTGTGAATAGCTAAAGAGGCTTGCAGTAATCTCTATAACATCCAGTAGTCCTCTATCTATATCCACCTCCACCAGAACCCTAGCAACTGTTCGTTGAGCTTTGTGTTTGAAGGTTATATCCACCATCAATTTTTTTCCAATGCTATTACCCATCGCCATTATCAACTCCTCATTCCAAAATTCTAGAGGTAAACCTGGTAGTTTGACCTAGACCGGCTCCGCACCTTTCTTTTCCCTCCTTGGGTCAAAACATGGGTTCCAAGGCTTCAAGCACAGTGTCGTGTTACCCCACATCTAGAGTTTCCCAAAAACCTTTCCCACATCAAGTTCATTCCTCATCTTGAACCCGAGCCAGCCCTTAGTCATTATAAATATTTCAGGTATATAATCTAATATTGGAGCCCAATGAATCAATAGCCAGTTTCTCGGGGCTTTCTCCTCAATCCGTACCCCATAAAATCTTCCAATCAGAGTTTTCCCTACTAGCTCCATGATACCTGCAACCCTTATATCTTCACCCATAGTCAGCTTAACACCTTTCCTTTTCTTGATTAATCTTTTGTTTTTCCTTGCCTTGGGATCTCTAAAGGTGTTGGATAACCCTGTATTGGTAGAATCCTAGTAACCTTCTTCAATAATCTGTGCATCCGGCTGTCCCAGATGATCTTTAGCAAATACTCCATTTGAAAAAAAACCCCCCTCCTAACCTAGGTACTTATGACTTCCTCCCCCCGAGAACTCCATTCATCCAGGTAAGAATTTGTCTATACCGCACGTGGCTTCACCGTCACATGGAGAACCCTAAGAGTCATTAGTCACAAAACGTGCTCCTTCCTACATGTTTCTTGTAGCAACATCCTCCACTAATAATTATACAATGTACTCTTGCTATATTTGTAATTCATGGCTTACAAACACATGCATACGATTTGTAAAATATTATGTTTCCGTTGTTGGGACTTGAAATCTATTGTGTGAATGTAATAGCATACCTCTACAACTGTATTAATTATGGAAAGACCTATAATTTCATATATAATATTTTTTTTATAATGTCAAATTCTCATGTGAAGTCATTTTTCTCCTAAATCTATTGTGTGAATGTAATAGCATACCTCTACAACTGTATTAATTATGGAAAGGCCTATAATTTCATATATAATATTTTTTTATAATGTCAAATTCCAAGAAGATGCTCCGCTATTTATTACAACGATAATTCATACTCGTTGCAGATAAATAAAAACCATGCATGCACCTCTAAGAATATGCATCCATTCTTTTTCAAACAACTTCGCACTCTCTAACCCTCCATGCAACCATATGCCATGATCAAAATAAAATCCACAACATATTTTGAAATTAAAATAATGTGAACACATTAAGAACATGTGTGCATTTTTGAAAGCGCACATGCTCTAGGAATACATGAGCATTCCTTTGTATATAAAAAAATAGAAAAATTGTGTTGAATGGTATTTTTTATTTCACCCTCCTAAACCAACATTGGTATTTATACAACAAGTTAACGTGAGCGCATGTAGTAACTACATTTATTCCAAGGAGTTATAGTCATCCATTGCCAATTATCATGGAGCATTTCTAGGCAAGTATATTTGTGTTAGCATTTTTATAATTTTTGCATTTGAGAAATGTTCATATTTTTTAAAATCTTGTTGTTATAGTTGAATTGCATCTCCTATTTCACAAAGATGGTGAAAAACCCTAATCTAAATACAAATCAAAACCCTAGCTCCCCATAAGAACCATACAATGAAATAAATCAAAGTTTAGAGAGCTTAGAAACTTAATTAGGGGGTTTTGGAACACAAGAAATCTATATCACTTTTCATTAGCCACTTCCCTTGATATCATTTTTGCTTCCATTGGCCATGATCATGGATGACTATTTGATATATTTGAATATAGGGTGAGGATGAGAGAGTTTTTCTATAGCTAAATTAGTAAGGAAGAGGCTAAAATATTGCATATAACCAAAGAATCCATTGTACAATTATTCATTGACCTTAGAACCAACTAACCACCTCATCCGAGAAAGAGGCATATTTGCATGGAGGTGATTCCATGAAGATGGGTAACTTTTTTTGGATAAATATGGCGATGAAAAATGGAAATTTTACCCATGTATTAAATTGAAGCTCTCGAAACTCATATTTTCCATATGAATTTTGACATGCGGTTAAAAAACGAAATGTAGAGAATTATGCTGGATTTCCAATGATATTTTTTTTTAAATATAGCAATGTCATTTATTGTGTCAAAATTTCATTTAATGAAATGTGTTTCCTTAAAAATTTGAAGAGCAATTAACAAGTGGCTTGTGTGTGCAAAATAATTTAGTGTTAAATTAATAATTAAAAAAAATGAAATATGTGAACATGATCTAGATTGGATGTCATAGTGCGTACGCATTTTTATTTTTATTTTCTCGAAAAATTATATTTAGTATTATTTTTTCAAAATTGACCAGTGAATATTTCAGTTTCATTTTGCACACGTGTGTGTGTGCACCAAATATTTTGATTGTTTACATAATTTTCAAAACTAAAAATACCATTTTGAAGAGGACACACTAATGTAGCGCTTTTATATTTTTTCAGTTTTGAGCTCATTCGAAGTTGGCGACAGGGTTTTCCAAGGTAAGGTTTAACATAAAATTAAAAAATGATGACATACAAAGATACAAATTCGTAAATTATATATATATGTGGATAGAGGATTCATTGATAAATCTAACGGTATCAATTCCTCCCATTAATATGCATTTAATGACATAGTTTAACTCCCTGAAAGGCACACAAAATTTTCTTTCTGCAGAGAAAAGGACTTTGGGCCTGTTTTTAAGGCCCTTGATCGAGGCATTTGCTCGATTGAGGTTCTTAAAATACCTTGATCAAGGGCTAAACGAGACCTCGATCGAGGTTTTGTAAAAAATGCTCGATCGAGGGTTTGTCTGTGTAAACAAAAAAATAAAAAAGAGCGAAGTCCCAAAAATAACATAAAAGGAGTAGAAATAGACCAGAAGAAAGTAATCCACAACTTAATAATGAGGAACATAGATGAATATCAAGCCTCTTCGAGGTTGAAACCTCCTTACACAATGCACTATGTACATAAGACAAGACAAGATACAATGATGACTAAAATGAAAATATATCCTTCCTTTATATAGGAGACAAAGGTGTACAATAACAACTAATAGACCCACTAATAGACCCAAGCTGACTTCAATAACATGTAATTCACCACAATATAGGGGGTAATTTTCCATGCTATAGGGGGTAATGTGCCATCATTGAGGGCTTAACATGCCCCTCCCCTTCAAAAAGTGTTGTCCTCAACGCTGAAGTAGTTATGGATGCCGCTGTATAAAGTACTTGTCCTCGCATGTTGAGTCACTCTGCAGGTAGGTTCTTCCATTTAATGATATACTCTGGAATTAATCGGTTCCAAAGTTGACTGATTCTTGTTTCAATTATTGCTTCAAGCTCCAAGATGGTTTTTCCTTCCTCATCAAGTTCTAGTAATATTGTTTGAAATGGCAGCTTGTCATCAAATACCTTCTTTAAACGTGGAACATGGAAAACTGGATGGAGTCATGAAGATGTAGGAAGATCCAATTTGTAGGCCACACTACTAATATTTTGTAGCACCTTATAGGGACTGTAATATTTAGGTGCTAATTTATTATCCTTCTTGGTGTTCTTCAAGGACATCTGTTTGTATGGTTTTAATCTGCTCCACCATCCATCCTTAGTTTTATTGTGAAAATAGTCTGTATATTTGTCTTCCCAAGTCGGCCATCCTCCGCCTTCGGACATAATCCTTCTAGCCAACTCATCCTCTATCTTAAAAAAATATAAATCAGTTGACAAAACCAGGCTCATGCAGAGCTCCCAGTCTCATTCCCCATAGGATGCCACCATTTCCCATTTCCTAGAAGGAGAAATTGAGGGTCCGACCAACCACCAAAAATTGGATAGAGATCCTTGGGGACTGGCCACTTGCTGAACGGGGAGAAAATTCATTCGGGATTTTCCAGTAAGCATCATTTCAAATTATGGTAAAATAATCTCAATCACTATCTACTTCTGCACGCTGCATTCTATGGTACCCAATCTTCCTGAAAGGTTTGTTCATAAGAGAGAAGAAAATGTTGCTTCTCGCCCCTATCTTGGCCATGTGGATTATTGTGACCACCGGATGGACTGCAACGAGTTTCAATCTCATTGTTTAACTGCAACATCATCCAAGTGCCCCAGGTTCTGTTCATGATGCTACCTTTCTTTTCATAACTATTTGTTGGCTAGCTCTAATAAATCCATAAGCAGGCCCACCCTTTGCCTACCAGTGAGTATGTGGCCATTGAGAAAATTGGGTGGCGCGGTGAGTCTATAGACATATTTCAGGGGAGGTCGATGGTATTCAAGCTTTAAATTTATCGGAGCTCTAAAATTTAAGGAAGTGTTCATATCAACGACATAACACATTTATGGTGTGGCCTCCTTTTTCACCATCGGAGCCCTTTGAGTTTCCATGTCGGAGCATTATGAGTTATGGTGCCACATGTCCACACAACTCTGAATAAAAAGATAAATTATTTGGATGTCAAGAAGATCACTTTTGGATAGGTTTTCCATTTTGGCAAAGAGATGAGCTCTAGAACTTTCGGGAGTAGGACCTTCTTTGAGTTTCCCTAATGGAAGATTATCAGAATGCCACATCATGATATTTTGATTCAGAGACGCTCTATGAGCTGAGGTGCCTTTCCTAGTTTCTCAATGGGGGTGTATATTTCTTAACATAGTCCTTATTGTATAGGGGAAGATTCAATCCTTATTGTATAGAGGAAGAATATTCAAGATTTCATTGAGTCTTTTGTTTTACTTCATCTTTTTTTTATTTCCTGCCTCTATGGATGCTTACACTTGAAGCATTGATCGACATTATGCCTTCTCAAGTGATGTTATGAAAATCCATGGGAAAAGGATTACACTATGAAGGGTAGATACAATTACCACAGTGAAAAATACAATAACTACAGAGCAAATTCTTTTCACCACAAGTTAATCATAAAAAATGGATCAAATACACATATCCTGTAACCCAGGATCCTGTATTTTACCTTAGCATGCAATGGAGAACTATGATTAATCTCTTGCAAGAAGTCGAATAGTGGAATAACCAGTTTTACAATAAATTGAGTCGGAATGTTTAGTTAATTGATTTCATAACTCTAAATTTTACAGCTCATAAAATAATTCAGATAAACCTCTCTTCAAAAATCAAGCAGCCTCTTCCCAATGGAAGTGAGCACCAAAATTAAATGTCTCACAGTCGTAGAAAAATATGCCCATATCTCAATTTCAACCTCAATATTGTAAAAAAAAATCTAAATGGCCATCCCTCATGTAGGAGTTGTAGACTTCCAAATTTTAGTCTTCTCAACTACAATCGCCTGGGTTGTAAGAACCATGCCTACAATAGAGGCTGCATTCTGCAGTGCACACCTTGCAAACTTAGCAGGGTCTATCACGCCAACATTAAGTAGATTTTCATATGTGTCTGTCATTGCATTATATCCCATCCCCCAATCACTTGTCAGAATTTTCCCAGCCACAATATCTCCTTCCACACCCGCATTATTTGCAATTAATGCAGTTGGAGACATAAGTGCCTACAACAAAATAATCTCAGATAAAATTCACATAAAATGACCTAAATAACTAAGAAGCTAATATACAACACTTATATATCTGATAAATGACTTGTCAGATCTTTAAATTCCCAAGATGGAAAAAATTGTGTTTGCTTGGGTGAAGCATAAAACATAATCATCGCTTTCAATAAGTCAAGCATTTTAGGCAATGCACACACCTTCTGTACAATATCAGCACCAATACGCTTAGTTGGATCTTCTATGGATTGTTTAATATAAGCCACATAAGAGGATAAATGAACAAAAGATGCTTCCATTGTCACAACCATCAAATTTACTACATGGGAAATGGCTTCTTCCAATCATCAAAAACTCATAGAGCCTGTTGTCATGTCCTCTGGACGTTATTTGGTGCTGATTTTTGGAATGTTTATTTTTCATCATTTGGTCAGTTTCCATGCGAAACACAATTTGTTTGTTCCAGCTAAAGAGGCGTGGAATCTTCATTAAGAATTAGGTTATCATTTTATGGTTCAATGTATTGCACAAAAACAACAGTGAATGGATCTCTAAATGATGTGGGTTATCACTCCATGAGTATTGAGAAATTGGCTCCTTGATTGGGGCAACAGCCCGTTCGTTCAATGTAGGATCTATTCCATGTGTATCATATTACGGTGATGCGGACTTGGACTTGATCTTAGGATACGTGGCGGCGGTCGGTCAGAATTGGATGGGTTTTCGGTTTGGTTGAATGCTTGAGATATTTTCCCTGATCGCCTTTGCCGGTGTATTCGTCGGAGGCTTCTCTAATAATGCCTCACCGCTTACCGGTTAGCACTCCACGAATTTTGTTTGTACTCTAGTATGTTTGTCGAAATTTTTTTGACTAGTTCCCCGCATCTTGTCCACTCTGCCTCCAATGCTATCTGAAATCTGGGAATTCAACATGGAATTATCACTAGTACAAAATGAGATATAAATGACCAAAAAAACGATCAAAATCCGCATATAAATTACAACTTCTGAGTTGGTGACCACTGGTAGCAAATTAGCGGTCATATATCACGCGACCAAAAATGTGGTCATATTTAGCTTAGTCATTTATAGCTTATCTTGTGGTCATATATTTGGTCATTAATTTAGTCATATATTTGATCATTAATTGTCACAATTAATGACCAAATTTATAACCACATTTTTTGTCACATGATAAATGACCGCTAATTTGCTACCAGCGATCGCCAACTCAAAAGTGGTCATTTATATGCATATTTTGGTCACTTATCTCTCATGTTGTATTGTTGTTCATTTATATGCAAATTTTGGTCATTGTTTTAGTCATTTATCTCTTTTTAGTGGTTTCAGAATATAAATAGGGCATGGAGGAATCGAACCACCAACTTCCTACCTATAAGGAAGGTGCTCTACCATTGAGCTAGCACCTTTAAATAGAATTCCTTATGGATTGATATGAGACTAAAATATCAGCTAGCACCCTATTCCTTGTTGAGTTCATCTATTCCACCCAGAAAAACATGTGCAAACAAACTCACTAAAACAATTCTAAGCACAGAGAACTTACAATTCATAAGCAACAATAATCAACAAAAGAGGAGCATACAACATTCACTTTTTCTACAAATGTATGGGCTTCACATTGAGTATCCAAATTCCACTTTATTTACAATCTACACAAAAGGATTTCCAAACAAAAAAGTAAGCCTTGCCATATTAAAAGTCAAAATAAACTATAGATTTTTTTTTATTGAAAATTATAGCCACTTTTATAGTTCCAAGTTTTAAGAAAGAATCATCGAAAGATAATTAAATACATAATAGCCTCTACCTTACAATTTTTCATTGTAAGAAAATTAACTAAATATCTAATAGCCTCTAACTTAAATTTTTTACCCCATGAGAACTAGTTTTAGCCAGCATCTAGGATGACTGTCAATGGGTCATCTATAGATACATTGCATATCTTGTAATGAGAGGAATCTTGGATAAAATACAACGGCAAGAAAGTTCTAGTAAATCTCGAAAAGTCCCACGACAGCAAGAAAAAGAAGATAATAAATGTTGAGCCAAAAAGGAAGACTCCTAGAAAAACAACAAGAGAGATTGTCCATGACCACCTCCTTCTAAGGGGAGAGAATAAACTGAAGAACTCTCTCGGCTGCTCAAAACTAAGATCAATACCATTAATATGTTGTTTAGCACAAAAACCATAAGATTCATCCATAACTACCCCACTCTTCTCTTCATCAACAAACCGAATGTTTTGGGTTTCTAGCTTCATTCTGAATCTCAAGCTAGATGGGACTGTATTTGATGCAGGGAATCCAACACCTTCAATGGAGCATGTATTGATATATGACATAGAAGTAACATGACCATTGTTAATTGAAACACCTGCTAATCCAGAATTAGTTGCAACATCCAAATCTAGGATGCCCTTGGCAAGGCTCAAATTAGCATTGTACTCCACTGCAGAAGCTGGACTTGGAGGAATGCAACTGAAAAACTTTGAGAGGTTTTTAGAGGGTTTGGCATCTTCATTATGGAATGCAACAACCATTGTTTCTGATGAGATTAGTTCCAATCCATTCATCTGTGGCCCAAGCTCCAAAGAAGAAGTTCATGAATTTTCTAGAACCTTTACGAGTAGTGAGTCCTTACCTAAACATGCTGCTTGTGTTAATATTCCTATAGCATTTTTAGATGCTAAGTTTTCACTTTCCAGAACATGTTTTGTAATTGATGGATTACTAGAATCTAATACATATTGTTCAGATGAAGTCTGGTTATTCATTTTAGGATTGGAAATTTTATTTCTCATGAGCATAGCTAGGCTAGAATTCCCAGTGCTTGATGATGGTGTCAAATCCTGAGACAGTGACTAGAAGTCATTCACACAATTGGTTTCATCTTTCATGCTTGTCTGAAAGATGTTAATGGGAACCTCAATTATCTCTAAAGTTTCCTTGTTTATGAATAGCCCATACGAAGATTAATACAAAAGCATTGATGTTAAGTTATGACTAACAACAATGCTTTTAACATCTTCAACATAAATAGAAACAAAGGCAGAGTTTGCAGCATCTACAATTTGATCATGTTTTTGAAAAGACAACCCTACACCCAACATGCATGACTTAAGTTGTTAAATATTGGATTTTAAATTATTTGCACTTTGTACTAGTATCATACAACAATCTTCAAAGAATACAATATGCTTTGTCATTGTAATCTGGTTTTTATAGTGTCAAGAAAATCTTCAACATGTACATACCATCAATTCGACCAGCCATATGTGTTGGCAAAGCTTCAGGTGCAGAACCTTTATTTTCCCTCGCATTCTGCATCCAAATTTACTTGGTGAGTAGGGAAAACACATATCCATTTTGCTCCTCTTCTGCAACCAATGAACATCAAAACCTAATAAATAAATCTACAGACATGAAAACAAACCTATTAATACATCCCAAAATTCAACAAATTAGTGAGAAAACAATGGCAACAATTTCTAGGCATCCTATGCATGTTAAGGTATTCTAATAGCCTAATCCTTCAATAGATAGAAGGAAATATCTGAAATAAAAATGAACAGTTCTCTGTGCTACACATGAACATGAAGGCACTTGCTTCATTCAACTTTCGTAGTTTTTCTGCCTCATTTGTGTGCTTCTTCTCCCAATCCTCCTTTGTTTTTTTATTCATTAGTTGAATTTGTCACCGTACATCAGCTGTAATGGTAAATTTGTGGCTGACCTTCTCAAGATCAACTCGCTGTGAGAACCCGATCACAATTAGGAATAATAGGGGTTTAGTTTCAAGTTTCCCAACTAAGGATTGAACCAGGGAAATCACATGTTTAGATAGTCTGATCAAGTGGCCCACCATGGTTCGTAAACGTTCTTCAACGCACTACAAAACTGATGTATGAATCAAACATAAAATAGCATACAATAAGTCAACACCACAAAAAAATTCAAAAATAATTTCTTACCACTGATAAGCAGCACTCGGTGTCACTGCTTACATTTTTTATACCACACTTTACCACTGCCATAGATAATGAAGATTATTTGGAATATGCTAAAACATCTTTTAATTTTATGCATGATGGGATATCATAAGGCACAACAATTTAAACACAGATGCATTTAAGAGTGTTTCAATGAATGAGGATACAATCATTAAGAGATATGTATGCAATAACCATCATGTTTTCCAACTAATCAGGAGAAATATAAGAAGAATTGTAACTGATTCCAGCTAATTTGGCACACAATGGTCCCTTTTGTAAGAACATTCTATCCTCCTCCTCTTGCACAACCCTTCTCATTGCCTCTGTAGCATGTCTTTCTTCTTTCATCCCAACAAATAATTGTTCCTCCTCTTCCTGGACCAGAGCAAAGAAACCAAAGTATTGTCAAATTCAAAAAAAAATTGACATGTAAACTATATTTAAGTTAGCCATCAAAATTTCCAAGATTTCATGAGGACATTAAGGAAATCCAACCAATGCAATATCCATATCAAATATTGTTTAGAAGTACACATTACCCTTAGGTTCACTCCACTGACAGCAGTAACATCATTACGTTGGTCAATGCTTTGATCTAGAAAACCCCCAAATGTCTTCTACTTTTTATTGGATGTAATAGAATAGATAATGATTATGGAATAAAATTGAAACCTCTGAAAAGACAAAACACGAAAAAGAGACAATGTTCCTTGAGATTAAGAATTAAATGGATTTAATAACTGCATGCATCATGAGTGTATCCAAATATAATATAATAGAATCTATTGTATGGCCTAGAACAGAGTAACAAATAACACCCAGCAATATTGATATTGACCTTGGAAGTTGTATTGAAGGACCAGGAACCTCATAAGGATTTTTTTGTCCAATTAGGGGATTTTTTGTTGGAGTCTTGATCTGAGAACCAACTACTGAAGAGGGTGGTGTTGAAGACAAGGGAATGCGCATCTGACCCTATAATGGATTTACCCAAAGAATGTGAGAAGGTAAAAACCCTAACATCATTCCCACCATTTATTCCCACCAAAGTCTCATCTCATCAACTTTCTCTAATCATTGTTGTCACTCTATAACACTCGGCTACATATGCAATGTCACCTCACCTCCCACCCACCCAATCACCTAGATTTTCATTTTACATAAATATAAAATTTCCATGAAGATGGTATATAATTGTTTGGTTTATGTTGAATGAAAATGCTTCAGTTAATGGGTCGTGCACCTTGCAGTTATTAAGAATTATCTATATTAGAATTTAGAGTGGATTTGCATTGAATAATTGACATTAGAAAAATGTATAGACAAGTTACAGCTCGTAAGGGATGCCAGATTAGTCATTGAATGGGTCCAATGGACTCTTAGACTTCAGAATCTCATTTTTACCTTAATTTTAAGGTTCATACATGTTTATTTCCAGTACAACTATGAATTCAATGGTCTATCCAAAGCTGCCAATTCATGTCAACTTGACATGCTACAGATGGAGAAGACCAGAGGAGATTGACACATCTACTCTTTGGATGATATGCTTTTGTTTGGGCATCACTCCTAATTAAAGCTCGTAAGTTTTTGGAAATTCTGGACTCATACTACTTTGCAACAGGAATGGAGATAAACACTCTAATCTGCTATCACCCTGAACTGTTACACCAAAATGTCGTCACCCTTGTGCAAGTGTCACAAGTGTTGCAAGTTTCGTCATCCTGACCTAGTGTCATCACCATGATTGTTGCAAGTACCGTCATTATGACCAAGTGTTGTCATCATGACCGTTGTGATAATGTCATCATCTTGACCATTGTGTAAACTCTTTGCTATTTTACCTAAACCCATTTTAGAGTAAAAACACATCCCTGAAGTTTCCCATGACTGGAGGGCTTAACTGACCTACTTTTCAAGGTCGTCGCAGTTTGCCCTTGTGCAACATGCGACGTCGCAGTTTGTCCTAATGCAACCTGCAACGATGTTAGTTATTTGGATAAAAAAGTATCTTCGAACCCATTCTCGAAGATGAGTGATGTGGAGGCCTATCCCTAGGTTCTAGGTGAGGTGGCATTTTGGTTCCTAACCTTATGGGAAGATCCCTTAACCATCTCCCCCTAATCCTCAACATACCCTATCTCTCTAGCCCTATATAAACACCCACTCTCTCCATGGGAGTGGGGGAGGAAGATTATGGTATTTGCATGCTGGTGAAATCTCTCTTAAGACACCTTCACTCACCTCTTGGAGAATTCATGCTTCCTTGGAAGGGTTTGGCAATTCGCTTGTGGAGAGAAGGGCTGCTACGTTAAGTCATTGGTTGTAGTTCTATATCTCTATCATGTACTCCTCTATTTGCAGTAATACAAATTCTTTCCACCAATATCGCTCTTATATGTGATGATGTTGTGTTGTTTACCTGCTTAACCTTTTACATAGATCTCTTATTGTATAGATGCTCTTTACTCGTTTCTCTTTTCTGTGTCTTAACAGGTATTGCATCTTGGATCTGACAACCTCAGGATGTGGAGCAACATTCGGGAGAAAGGATAGCGAATCAAAGAGGTAAGGCATCTAGCACTTGATCCTTAAGTAGATCTAGGAAACGTGTTTGTAGTCTATTCTATTTGTTCTAGACTCGCATTGAGCTAGGGAGATCCGGCTCACCTCTGGTTGAGTGGATTGTCTGGTAACATGAACAAACTACATGAAAGAAAAAATGAGGCCATTCATAGGATTTTCTCTTTAAATGTCACCCCATTTAGCAATGACCTAGGATATATGAGTTTCATGTCAAAACCTAATGATTATGGCTTTAACGATTGGGTATGGTTGTATTAGAAAATTAAAAGAAGAGTTACAAGCTGGTGTACTAAGTTCCTGTCCATACGAGGCAAACTCACATTTAGTTAAATCGATATTAGAAAAAATTCCTATATATTGCCTTTCTTTAGCCTACATCCCTATTGGGATGCTGGAAAAAAATGAGGAATAAATGTTTTTATTTTCTATGGCCATGAAGAAGGGATAAAGAAGGTATTGCACTAGTCAAATGGAAAAGGTTATCTAAGCCCAAAGTTGCTGGTGGGTGGAATAAATGTTTTCATTTTCTATGTCCAAGAAGAAGGGATAAAGAAGGTATTCCACTGGTCAAATGGAAAAGGTTACCTAAGACCAAAGCAGCTGGTGGGTGGGGGTTGAAATGCATTCACCATTTTGGCAAGGCCCCAACTTCCAAGAATTTGTGGAGTTTAATATCTGTAGAAGGTTTCTGAAAGAATTTTATCCAACAGAAATACATGGATCCACTTTCCTTTGAGGAATGGACTATATTACAAGCAAATTTTTATCTCAAATGTTTCATCTGTCTGGAAGGCTCTAGTTTTGTTATTCCAATGACATTTCTATCTAGGAACACTTCTCCGATGGGTTCTGTGGATTCCATCTATGATTTCAGACTCCAAAAAATTCTCCCATACCCGATTATATATAAGATACAAAACTATGGAAGAGGTAGGTATTTTGGAAGTCATAACCAAATATTTATCATTAGGTCCTCAAGATGTAATAGAAGTTGGTGCTGATTTACCGTGGGTTCTTTTTGAAAATTATGAGCTTCGTCATCATGAATCTACAATGGTTGCTATCAACTAGCTCATAAAAATTGTTTAGTTGGGTTGAAGAGGAGATAGATACAACACGACCGAGGCCCTTGAATGACTTTTGATATTAAAAGGATAAAATGCAGTGATGCTCCAAAGAAAGCCATAAAACCATTGGGGGGAATTTTGGGTTTAGGATCTGAGAAAGAACATAAAGCCACAATTAATGCACTTATCAAGTTATCATTTGAAAATTCTTCTAAGGAAATTTCCATTGTAGATATTGAAGTTGATTTTGTAGAATGCTTACACAAAATTTTGGTGACTTCCTCTTCCTTGCAACTGAAGGAAAGCACAACAAAAATTTGACATGTTTTATTCAGGAATCCTAATGTGCAAATGACATCTGCAACCTCTAACTGTATTAATCCTCTTGTAGAAATTTGTAACAAAAATTCAATTATCGTTCAAGAAGCAAGTGCTTGTGCCCTCGACATGATGTTGGATGATGAACAACATGCATAATTTCTTGTTGATCATGGTACCACAATTCCTCTTGTTCAATTAGTAGTTGGTACATGTCATCCATTACTTGATGTTGTAGTAAGTGCTCTTATAGAGTTATCCAAGGACCAACCCCCGTTTGCAAGCTTGACATGGTCAAAGCTGGCATGATTGATCACGTTTTAGAAATTCTCCCTGTTATCTCTGATTTTTTGTGTGTGCTTATAGGAAAGCTATTTCCGATCTTGACAAATACAAGTAGTATTGCAAAATTTGCACCTATTAAGAGACTGGTGGAGCCTCTTTTCTTATGTAGGACACATCTATATTTGAGTACACGAGGACAACATAATTTATTACAAACAATTGTAAATATACTGAAGAAATACCAATGCATTACTCACCTAAAACTTACACCTGAACAGGCCATTGAGTGACTAATTTTATTTCGGGAACCACCATCTCAATCAGTACAACAACTAGGCGTTGAATTACTTTCACATCTTCTTGCTGAAGAGTATTTTCAGTGAGATATTTTGACACAACAAGTTGTTGCTCCACTTGTTCGTCTTGTAGGTGTTACTAGTTAGTATTCAGAGTTTACAAGAGAAATCAATCAAGGCACTTGAAAGTACATCTGTAATTTTTCCAAATGAAATTGCAGATACTGGTGGAATTATGGATCTCACAAAGGTGATTTTACTAGTTGAACCAAGACCATCACACACATTGTGGGAATCAACTTCCTTAGACTTTAGTACTTTCAAATATCATGCGACTCAGTACTTACTACTATTTCAAGGTGTCTCTTTTTTTCTAGTGAAGTTGTTGCAGTCAATATCTGAGACAGTTATTGCATATCCCTCAATTCCCTAGTTGGAATTGAAAGAGATGATGCATCAAGTGCTGAACTGATGGCAGAGGCTGCAGCTATAAAATCACTGCTAGATATTTAAGGTGCCACCATTGTGAAGAAGTAGCATCTCAATTACTCGAAGACTTTTTTAATAATAACAAAGTGAAAGCCATGAAAGTAGAAAAAACATGCAATTTACCCTCTCTCACAATATCTTATTGACCCACAAACCAGATCCCAACCTGCCAAATTATTAGTTTCTCTTGCTCTTGGTGATCTTTTCTAGCATGATGGACTAGCTCGGAAAACTAATTCTACCTTAGCTTGCCATGCATTGGATAGAATACTTGAGGATTAGCCCACATAAGACATGAAAATAGTGGCAATATGTGTGTTGCATATTTTTTTACACATAATAGAACAATAGTCGTGTTGTTGCAGAAGCAGGTGGTATACAAGTTGTGCAAGAGCTTCTCAATTCACCAAGTTCAGATATAGTTGGACTAACAACATTACCGATGAAGCTTCTATTCTCAAGTCTTGTAAATATTGAACTAACATGATTTTCAATTCAATGTGAGATAAATTTATCCATCTATGCCATTATTCTTGTCTTACAATCACTGATAAACCTTGTATAAATTTCCTCATCAGCTAATTCTGCCCTTGTCATTTATTCGATATACTTTATTGTGTAAAACAAGCACAATTCTAGAAATTCCAGATCCTTGTCGTTGTATTATTCTCATCCCACTATTTTCTTTCCAGCCTAATTTCTTCTTGGAAACATGATGTTTCAATGTTTCACATTCTGCAAACACGAGAATGCATCCATGTTCATTCGCCCAGAATGATGGCAGATGCCTCTTCCAACACCTGGCACTAAAAAATGACATATTTATGGAAGTCACTGTGGGGGTTGAAATGCATTCACCATTTTGGCAAGGCCCCCGACTTCCAAGAATTTGTGGAGTTTAATATATGTAGAAGGTTTTTGGAAGAATGTTATCCTGCAGAAATACTTTGATCCACTTTCCTTTGAGGAATGGACTATATTACCAGCAAATTGTTATCTCAAATGTTTCATTTTTCTGGAAGGCACTAGTTTTGTCATTCCCTTGTAGAAAACTGGTTGGCATGGAAAATTGGTCACTGCAGGAAAGTTAGATTGGACATTAATCCCTAGGTGGGACATGAGGCCAGCATTCCTGCCTCTGAGGGTGATACAACTTTTTGAAAGATCAAAGACTTTACACACTGGTTGATGTTGCAGATCCAGGGAATACTGGCATAAACATGGAAAACAGCTAAGCTTCTTAACATCATGAATCCACAGGCAGTTTCTTGGAACCTGTATACTCAACAGTTGGAAAAAAATTCAATTAAGCTAAGGGATTACTAGTTTGATCGAAGAATATCTCCACAGGTCACTTTACTGCTAGTATTAGCTACAAGGAAATGTTTGGTGAGGAGATAGCAAAGGCTGTATGCTGGTAGAGACCCATTTTGAAGGTGAATGCACCTATGAAATCATGTCTTCATGTCACTCACCTTAGCCAACAAGGTGCTGACTTGGGAAGTGTGGCAGAAGTGAGCATGGCATTGGCTCGAGCTTTTGTTATCTGTGCAAATGTGAAGGGGAAATAATTGATCACCTTCTGGTTCACTATGCTTATACAAAGAAGATTTAGGGTTCAATCTTACCTTTGACAGGAGGATAAGGAACTTGGTACGAGAAACACCCAAAATGATCGCATTCTTAAATGGTTTACTACTAAATCCTTGAGGGAGTTTAGAATGATGCCCTTGATTGTATTCTGGGCCATTTGGATGCCCAAGAACAATATTATTTTCCAAGAAAAAGAGGCTCCCCTCTTTCAGATTCAGTATCAAACACACTTTCTTTTTGTTAAACTCAAGACTTCACCAAAGCGTATAGCTGCAAGGAAGGTGGGTGAGCTGGAGGTAAATAAATCCTTCCCTGGTCATTTTTTCATGGAAACTAACCTAATCATTTTTTGACGGAACATGTCAAGAGACCCCTTCCTTTTGTGGAGTTGGAGGTAAATAAAACCTTCCCTAGTCATTTTTTGATGGAATGTGTCAAGAGACCCCTGCTTGCTGTGGAGCTGGAGGTAAATAAAACCTTCCTTGGTAATTTTTTGATGGAACATCTCAAGAGACCCCTGCTTGCTGTGGAGTTGGAGGAGTGATTTACCTTTAATGATAGTTATAAAATCAGCTTCAGATCAAACATAGATAGTAGGTACAGTTAAGAGTACTGAATGAATGAATCTTATTCATGTCTTAAGAATAGCTTTGGAGAAAGACATCACAAAAATTCAGATCCAGGGTAACTCTAAGCTGGTGATTAATTGAAGTAGGGTTTGCACAATCTAGTTCTTAGACCCATCTTTGAGCAAGCAAAGCTCTTGGAAAACAAGTTCACTTACAGGCCCTCTGAGATGAGCAGGAAAAGCTCCTAGTTCATCATCTTTTGATATTTTGAATTTTCATGACAATTTAACTCTTAAATATCACATTTCATACCATGAACATTACATATGCCATCCTATTATAGCCATTTTGGTTTTATCTTGCAATTCCTGGTAAATAGATATATTTGAAAGTTTTATGCAGTTGTTGAAAAACATGCATGAATTGTTTATGATTATTATATGTAGGAGGAACCAATGATCAATGTTGCAGGGAAATACTAGTGTCTATTCATCTTTGCTGCAGAGACTGACATTTTAGAAGTCTTTATGGTACAAATAATTCTTGTCAATGTGGTGACAAGTTGTTGACAAGTGTGCTGCTGACTCTGCTAACAAGTTGCTGATGAATGTGCTGATGAGTTAAAACATTCAAAATGGTTGCACCTAAGCCACAACCCCCCTTCTAATTTCAATTTCACATGGTTGGATCAAGATGTGAATGAGAGCTACATTCCTAACCATAAAATTAACAATATCAATTGAATATACTGGTTGGCCATGTCAATGTCTTCCAAAAATATAGCAATGTCCAATTGAATAGGTAATTTATTAATTTGTCTCCAACAAATCCTATGGCATTCCTCCAAGGCAACCACGCATGTAGTTTCTTTGTTTGGGCACCCCATTCTTGATGGTTTCGACCCAATTTTCGTCATTTTTTCCCTTTGAGACATTACAATATTTTTGTATGGTCACTTCCTTACTCATTCTAACTCTACAAGGAGTGTACAAATATTTACAGTAAATGAGAATTGCGAGCCCTTATATTACATGCAACATGAAACCTAACTCAACACTGTTGGTGGTATTCTCCAAAAGAAGGTAGATAAAACCAATTCTCAGCAGCATTTCTAGGGTAATCCCTCACAAGGATAGACAACAAATGTTGACCTTATAACTAATTCAACTAGCATTACCTCATTGCAGGTTAGTGAAGCTAACAAACGATACCAACCAGAAAAATATGTTCTCAAACAATTTAATTAGTTTAAGCATAGGAATGTTACTCGAGTAGGTGGCCTGAAATGCGAAAACCAGAGATGTGAACACTTTAGGAGCATCCAAACACAATACATTATACAATCAATTAATTACCAGTGGTAAAAAAAAGCTCAGGTGAACATTGCCAAAATTGAAAGAATATTGACAAATGCTACACAGGCAACTCAGGTAACTAACCAAATTGTGTAGTCTAAAACCTAATGGCAATTAATAGAATTCAAAAGAACGTGGTCAAAACCCTCTAAAACCCTTTGCCCTTAGAAAATCACACTAAATGAATTTACTCCCACGGAACCAAATTTGCAATCAAACTTCCTGCATGATTTAAAAAAAATAACTGAACCCTCTGAGATATGCACAAAATTGGAATTGATGCCTATTGTTGCTGATTTATGGTCAAAACATAGTTGAGAATTGATCCAAAACACCCAGAATTATCCCAAAATTGGAATGGACAGCCCTAGGATGTGCCCAGAAATGTGTTTTACCGTTGTTAAGAGGTTGAAATCTATTCAAGCTACCCTTTTTTATTGTCAAATGGGTATGTTCATGCCTAGGTTTGACAAAAATGCACCAAGAACTCCGATTTTCCGCCCCCCGAATTGATGAAAAAGACTAGGTTTCCAGGTCCTTAGAAATTCTTCATTTGAATCCCCACTCTAAACACCTATAAGACCTGTAAAGTTCTCCACCTCTTCCCATACCTGAACAACAAAAGGGGGGAGCAATATAAGAAAATGTGGAATGGTCTCCTTAGCTTCCTTACACAAAGTACATCTATGAGGCCCATAACTACTCATGTAAGTTATCCCATCTTAGAACCTTACCTCTAAGAATTAACCATATAAGTATCCTTGACTTGAGAGGACATTTGAATTTCCAAATAACTTTAAACCACCATTTTGGATCCACCACCACATCATCCTCAAAAAGAGCCTTATAACCCAACTTAGGAGCTCATAGACCTCCAGCTCATATTTTTGACCATACCAATTCATCCTCCAAGTCACTAATATGAACATGACATGGTATTAAAGAAGTAATAAGGCCCTCTTAAGCAATAGCATTCTCACCAAGCAATCCAAGTACATTTGTTGATTTCCACTCTTACTTCCATATTGAAGTGAGATCATGATCAACTACCTAGATAAGAGTGAATGTAATATCCTAAACTGATATATTCTGCTACTGAGTAAGGTTTGCTGAGATACTAGGTGTTGTTTATGGTATTTGGTATCCAAATATTATAAATAATGTGTTTACCCAGAGTCAAGTGTATGCCATAATTAAACCAATAAATATCATACATCTAATTACATCAAACTTGAGACAATGTTGGAGCATAAAGTACTAACCATACCAATCTGCTAAATAAGAATCATGACAACCCTATCCATATTGCTAGAATATTCAAGTTGCTAGAATATCCAAGTTGTCTTATGTTAGTTTTCTTATATGATCTAGACATAAGAAGATTTACATGGTTGTCTACAGAGGTAGACATTTGGAATGCTTTGAATCCTAGAAGTCCATGTTAATTTGGACACCCTGTTATCTCTCAAGCTTGCTTCTGACATGTGAAATTTGGTCCTTGGTAGTGATTGAGGCTTATCAGTGACATATTGTTGAAGCTTTTCAATCTCCACCAGTATCTAAATATAAACATAATGCAACCTATGTTTGAAGATAAACTTATATATATTTCACCATTGAACAATGGTTACGCAGGCTTGGCCCCTTTCTATAGGCATTCTTAAAAAACAAAAAGGAATTGAGCTCTTGACTAAAAGGGATTGATTTCACTTTAGCCTAAACAACACCTATGCCTACTTGAATGTTGAAAACTATGAATGTAGCAAAGGTTGAACCTCACATTAAACCTACTCCAACAACCAAAAAGGATCAACAAGTTCAACTTGAAAGTGAATAGACTGATAGAGAACATGAGGATGCATGAAAAAAATAACAAACAGAGGAGAAGCAACAATGAAATGAGAGGCAAGGAAAGAAAAGGCACTGTTAAAAACGAGTTCATAATATTTACAGTCACCTATATAGTGTATTCTCGGTCACGTTGATGTCATAAATTTTAAATTGCTCGATTGTATTCACTGCATAAATGTGCACGAAGGCGAGGAAGGAGGAATCACTTAGCAGATTTGAGGAACATACTTTTCCATGGAAAATATAAGGGAGATAACCAAAGAGATAAATGTTTTTAGCGAGCCACTCACTCAAAAATCCCAACTTGTCACTGAGTGCTTCTAATTCCACTGGAGGGGTGAATGTGGACTCTATTAAGATGACACAAGATAAAATAAGATAATTTTATTAATGTCCCTGAATGACCAATAAGGTAAGTAAATGGAGCATAAAAGTAAATCAGTAGTGACAAACTCTAGGAGTGCCAAAGAAAGTCCTAAAAGTTAAAAGAAACTTGTACATGTCCCTGAGGAGTTTGAGCCAGATGTTAACGTTAAGCATCCCATTTCCAGTAGTGGTGATGAGTTTGATGATTGATCATATTTTTTGTATTGTGGAGGCTATTTAGATAATAAAACCTCATTGATATTGTATTTTGTTTCAAATTATGAGATATGTACTATGTAGAGCACTTGGTGCCATTTTGTATCTTCCAAATGATGAGAATGGCGTACAAAAAGAGATGCAGTCTGCTCCTTTCCTTAGGCTAATGGTAGGTACACGTATGCCAGTCTTCAAAATATGAAGGTTGTTGAAATGGAAGTTCAGGCCTCTCTACAAATATTAACCAGAGGTTTTTACTGGCCACATGGAACCAATTTATCCTTGAGACAACCTGGATCTCATTGCTGAGGGTTACTACAGTTGCAGGTGTCATTTTCAAATGATTAATATGATTTTTTAAATCCTATACAACACCCAGAATTGATCTTATTGCTATTGCTAATGCTGAAAAGAGGGACTGTTGTTTTCCATAACTTGCTACTACATGAAGACTGTTCTGCCCTGTTGATGTATATGTAACTTTGGAATGTATTTCACCCATATATATTGTACTCCTATAGAGATGTGATTATTCCTCTATAAGGAAGTGTCAGCATTTGTATTGACAAGTGTTGCAAGTGTCGTAACTTACAGTGATGGGTTATTAGACCACCAAGTGTGGGGTCGACCCTGATTAGTTTAACCATGGGTTATTAGATTGAGTTAGACAAGTCGGCTCTGTTAGGCTATTGGGAAGGACAGGTCATGTATAAATAGAGACCAGGAGATCTCTATTTTCATCATCTCATTACTCACTTCTACATCACTCGGAAAGTGGCGCACTAGTTGAGAAGGAGGAGTAGTTGCTAGTAGAAGACTATCTCTTGTACTTGGGTTGTATCATTGCTCTTTCTATCTCTGAGGAAGTTGTGGGGTTTTTCACCTTTATGGTTTTCCCCAGTGAAACTTTGTATGTCTATTGTCTCATGTGATTGCTTGGTGTGATTGATATGCATTGTTATACTTGATATGATGTACATGTTATTCTCTAAGTAAAGATCCTAGAGCATGTTGAATTAATGCTCAAAATTAACATGCCCAACAAGGAATACCTGCAAGCCTCCTTATTCTATCACATGCCCAGGATGATGTCCTATGACCTTTCAAATGCCCAGAATTGAAATGGAAATATTTTTTAGGACAATTTCACTACCATCAACTTCTAGAACTACTCACCAAGATACTAGCACATAGAATAATATAAAAGATATCTACATAGCACATCAAATCATAAAATCTACATTGTTGATCTCATTCATCAACACCCAAATCCTAAGGGAGTAATGTAAGCATGATATTAAAATAGAACATGTATAATGCACACTACTTAGCAATGCCCCACCAAGTTTTTGGAATGTACGGAGGCAATACACATCCAAGGAACCTATGGAGACACCCCTAAATTTCAGGAAGCATCACTAAGGGATGTTGAGATCCCTTGCACAGAGGACCCCATCTTCAAAATCCTAAAATAAAAGATAAATATATGAAAAGAAAATTGATCCATCTAAGTGTATTTCATCAATTACCATTTGAAAATTTTGATAAAGCGACGCAACTTGGGTTTTATAATTTAGGTTTTAGGCTTTTCATTTTTTTTACCTCAATTTTTAAGTCAAATTTTGAGAGTTGCACCCAGTCATCCCCCACACATGAAAAACATATCTCATTTCATGAGAAAAGATTTGTACTGTATTTTCAGAGTTGTACTTTTTGGGGGCATAGAGAAACATTTCTCATTGAGTTTCACCATCCCTGGAGTGTGGGAACTACATTCTCTAGGTAGCGCATTGATGTGCATGCTTCTATTTAGATGTGAATATATTTGGGCACTCAACATAGATAGATTTCAATTTGTATATTATTTGGCCATGGAGGACCAACAAATCTCGAGTATTCTTGAGATAATAGTAAGCACTCATTAAAGAAATATCTATCTCCAAATAAATGGCTGAATAATGTAACAGTAAATCTGATAGTTATAACTTATTATAGTAAGGATTTCCATTGCTATCTATGTCAGACTAGACCTGAGAAACATCACATCCATTATTGATAGAAATATTTCAATGTGGAATCCCCAGCGCTTGAGGGTTGGTTGTACTAGACCAAATGGATGAATTTGTCAATGTAGATCACAAAAAATAAAATATTGCTAAAATATATTTCAGTGTGGAAGCTGGGCATAATCTCTATTTAAAAAAAAATGCACCCGAGTAAGCTTCTCTTTATAGGGCCAGAGATTACATAAAACCTCCATAGAAAGCTTGCCTGAGTTTATTTAGCATGTGTTCTACACTAAAAAAAATTAGACCAATTAACCATGAGGATTATTTCGAATCCAATACAAGGGTTGTTTGTCCAACTTATATTTCAACATAATCAACTATGTTATGAGATATGATGAATTACAACCAATAGACACATTGTTGAGGATAAAATTATAAAGCATTTCTCTGGCCAGTCTCCTGGCATATCCCAACCCATACCAAATATCAGAGATACATTAGAACCACCACTTACTGATCAATTAAGAGAATTATAGGTTCATAATGGTTTAGTTGATTAAAATTGATAACTAAGTGGAAGCCTAGTTGGGGAGGAAGATCCAATTTGAACATGTTGTTGTTGATTTATTGAATAATTACATATGGCCCATATCTTAGAGGGTTTAATCTATGATGATTTTTCCCTTTGAAATGTTTCTACTGCATGTACAACCAGACCTTGTCACCCATGTGGAATGATGAAGGGAGCTTGTATTTGTCTAGAATTCACTTGTATTTTTGTTGTGATATTTGCAGGGCCACCTTTACTTGGTCGTGGATATTTCTAATCTTGTTCCCAAAGGTTTTAGTTTCAATGTGTTGCTTTATTGAAGTGTCAGGTGTTATAGCAAGAGATAATGGCATTCCTCAAACAGAGACACCCCGTGGACGAGTGGATTTCCTATTGTAACTATGCTGCACAATATCTAGTGTGGCATTCCACTATTTTTTGCTGCTATACCATATGCGGTGTGCATGTGTAAATGTATGGTTTATCACTTCGGTATGTCCATTCATTTGTGGATGAAATGTTGTTGAATACTGTAACTTACATCCTAATAGTTTCCATAGAATTTCCAAAATGGACTGAGGAATATGGATTCTCTATTGGATACAATTGACAAAGGTAAATCAAAGTGTGCCCAAACCTATTTGAAGAGGATTTTTATTTCTTTTTGTTCTGTGATGGGTTTGCTGCAGAGAATAAATAATGCCCTCTTTGAAAATCTATAGACTGCCACAAATATGTAGTCATGTTTGTGAAGAGTCATTAGTAATCTAGTGATGAAAGACATGGATATTGCTTCCTATGGCTTGGAAGGAATAGGGAGTGGTTGATAGAGTGCCGGAACTAAAAATATATGTGTGTGCTTACAAAATTTGATTCACTAACAACCTTATAAATTGAGTTTAAACCAATGAAAACAAAATCAAATGAGTTTAATTTTCCACAGTTATTCCATTGGAGGATATGGATCCATATGGATCCATTCAAATGCTTAAAAAAACTCTACTTAAAACTGAAAATTCAAAAGAAACCCTCGAACAGAGTTTTACTGTTAAAGGGTTTGATGACCAATTTCTTGACGGGCTGCGGGGGCATGTCTGGCCTTCTTTCTTGACAAATTGGTGGCAGTTTCGGAGGTCGAGGATCCTTCATTCTTTATATCCACCAGCATTTCGTCCTTTGATGAAAGATCATTTTGGACCCCATTCTTATCGAATGAATAAAGAACAAACTGTGACATGGTTTTCTTCATGGTTGAATCTGTACCAATATTGTTATTGTTAGTATTGATGTCGCTACTAATATTGTAGATTGACCTCTTTAGTTGAGACATTAATCAAAATCATGTATTTAAGCTCTCCATTCTCGATATTTTTCTGCAAATTAATGACATCATTGAGAAAATTCCCCTACCAGTCGCTTCCTATCTTCGATCCCCATCGAATACGAATCTCTGCAAATTCATGATGCTATGAAGGGAAAACCCCGATGCTACCAACAACAAGTTATTATTCAATTTGCTTCTGGATATGAACTAGGTTAAGAGTATTTAGAACCAATGTTTCGGGCAGAGCCTATGCCCATATTTAGGGTAAGATGAACATATATGGAAACAAGAGTTTGATCAACTATGAAGAATTAATAATAATGTTGCAATTGAATAGTGATAGCAAAATTATTAAGGATTAGATTGATATATTTGGTATTTGTTATTTGATAATATTATTGTGTATAAACATTTTGGCAATGATAATAATGGGATTTAAATTAAATAGTGTATTAATAAAAAGAATAGGTTATTATTTTTATATTTTCTTATTGATAAAATTATTGTTTATATTAAGAAAGACATATTTAATGATAATGGGATTTATTGTTAAATAGTGAATTATTAAAAGAAGGACGGATGGATAGATAAAGTTTTATTTTAATTTGTTAAATGATATAAGGAGAGGGATTAATTTATGATTTCCTTATCTAACATTCAAGAATCAATGTTGGGTTTTGATGTTTTTCTCCTTTCATATAACTTCTTGTTTCAAGAGAAGTGAAGTGTTCGCATAATCATTTTATTTTGCTTTGACAAAGGAAAGTTCTAGGATTCGTTGCTTTGTTATCATCAAACTAATCATTAAATTTATAGAACTTACAAAATTGGACCCAAAACTAGGCGCAACTGGGCACAAAAAACTAGTTGCAAAACTGGGCAAAACAAACTGGAAGTAGATCCCTTCCAAAAAACTCAGCAAACCCTTGCAAAATCGGGTGCATCACCTTGCCAGCTTTCAATTTATATGCTTACAAATATGGCCTCAAAGAAATGATCCCTTAGAAGACATGTATTGAAAAATAATACAAGTTTTATACTATTAATGTTACAATTTACTAAATTTTAACATTGCAGATGGATTCCGGTCTTGGAATCCATCTGCAGTGTTAAAATTATCAAAATTATAATTTTCCACTCCTGGAATGACACAACTAAAAAGACCACATAAATGACCAATTGTTATGTGGTCATTTTTAGTTTATTTCTTATCTCGTGACCAAATTGGTCATTTATCTTGGTCATTTTTAGTTTAGCTCTTATCCCGTGACCAAATTGGTCATTTATCTTAGTCATTTTTAGTCAATTCACTTAAAATTTCTCAATTTTGGTCATTTATCCCTTGAAAAAGATGTGGTGATCAAATTTTTTGGTCGCCTAGTCACTTATCTCTCATTTTGTACTAGTGTATGTGCTCTTGTTTTTCTATAGGGTTCCTCGGGCATAGAACTCCACGCATCCTTTTTTTGTCCATGTCCCTGCCATAGTCACTACATTAAAACGAATTAAGACTATTTATAAAATACTTTTTGTATTAATTTATTTTATATTAATTCAAAATTTATTTTTAAAGTATAAATTTCCATCACTAATATTCCTTTTATTGTAATCTCAATTTTATTAATAATTTAAATATTTTATAAATAGTGTCTAAGTTCTTTCTTTCTACATATACCAACTATAAAAACATATCATATTTCTATTTAAAATTTCCTTACACATTATGTTTTCATCATTTCTTAAAATGACATATTCGTAGATTAAGATTTAATTACACACTAAAAGTGCTTGCAACAAAATCGAATAGTAGAATCCTCTTCACTTTCCTACGAAAGTTCTCGAGACCAAAATAAAAAAGACAGTGGCATAAGGTTAGGAAGCGGACAAATACACACGAGTTATCAAAAAAATATAGTAAAATTTAGACGTAATTCCTACCAAATTTAAGAGGGGTACCATTTGAAACTGGCCAGAACCCTAAGTTCAAATGTCACAATGAATTCATTCATAATTAACCATTAAATAAACATTTTGAAAAATTAAAATTGGTTTGTAATAAATGTTTGTAAATTTTATTTTTAAAAAAAGCACTTCATATGATTCACTCCTTCGATCAATGATGTCATCTCGAAGCTCTAAAACTTAAGACATTGTGCACTTCAATCTTCCATCGAAGGAATTTCCAACAGTGCACTGCTTGTTATGAATGGTGTCTCTGGTGTTATATCATGTGTTTTGTTTTGTTCATGGAAAAGAAGGCTCATAGCATTTCGTCGGAGGCCTTTTCAATAGTGCCTTACATCTTATCAATTGTTTCTTTGATGCCAGCCGATGCATGCTCTAATTGGCAGGGAATTAGCTATATTGCAGCTATTGACAAATGAAAATTCATACAAACCTTAATAAATACCACTCCTTCAGAAAGATTTGCAATTCTTTTTGACATTTTTTTTATGTCATAGACAGAATTTGTCTCCTCTAGCTCTTTCTTAATTTGAGCAATTCTTTCTTGAATTTCATCTTTACTGTAAGCATCAAATATTATTGTCATCGAGCCTTTGGATATTGTAACTTTTTTGGCACTACCAAGCGGCTCTACTGAACTATCTTCAGCCTTCATACCCAAATCACTAGCTATTAATTTTGCACATGTTAAAGGAACTACAGTCAGTACTCAAAAAACAAATGAAAATAAAAAATAAAAAATCTATACACCAAAAGGAATTCAGTCAGTGTTACAAAGCCAAAAACATAAGAAACATTTGTAAATATTTACTCAATAACTTTGCCAACTTGAGAGATATAAATATTAAGTGTTAAAAAACAAGCATTTCAACAAAAGTAACATCATCATATGGTAAGTAGAAATCAAAATGCAAATGATATGTCCTATAATGATCAATTGCACAATAATGTGTAGCAAAAGAATGATAAGCTGCATTCCTAACTAGGACCTTTACTCAATATTTTCCAGTTAAGAATGCTCAATATTATAAGTTAATAGAATAGGCATCTAAAAAAAAATGAATATTGTTTCAAATCCATTAAGGTTTGATTTTTGTAGCAATACCACCTCTGTTTCAACTCGTTTAATTTATGAAGAGTACTACATCTTTATAAGTAGTGAATTAGAAATATCTTTCCATACGACCAATGTAGCATATAGATATACCTCCTCTGTGAAGGTGTTCCTCAGTCGAGGTGGCAATCTCGTCATCTTCATCTTCATGTTTGTCTCAGGCCATCTGTTGACTACAAGAATTTATTAAGATGCACAACCTCAGAAGATGATTATTGTAAATTCCAAAATTGCATACATTCTCGAAAGTATCATTACGATATTTTATACTGTTTGGGCCTGAGTACTGTTGTTTTGAGAAGGGTTGTGGGGAATCTATCGTTAACGATAGCAAACCAGCAGCCGCCATCTCCATTAATTTGTGGCGTCTTTTCTTCCTCTCATGAGCTTTATGGTTTTGGAACCAATAGAACACATTCTTCGCTTCTATTTTTCCATAGCAGTGAATTTGTGTGGTGATACACTGGATCTACTCAACACTGGGAGTTCAGATACCTCTTTACATGCATGCCTAAAGAAATCATATATATTAAAATAAAAAAGTCTTATATTTATTTAATTAGTTACAATTCAAAAATATAAAATCTAGACTTTTATTTACTTAATTACATTTCAAAAATTAATTATTATTTTTTATTATAAAGCTTCAATCAAAATAATAAAATGCAAAAAAATATGGTAGGAATTGAAGTCTCTAGCATGGTTTCATAAAGTTCTAGGGACATACAATCTATGTTTTAGACATGGTAGTTTTCATTATTCATCTACACATTGCGGGTAAAGAACTCGGGCACATGAATTATTTCCGTTAAGCCCTATGCAAACATGGGGTTGAATGGCATAGAGATTATTTTTAATCAAGCTCTGCATAAGACTCTAAGCCTTATCATTTTTAGCTCAAACAATTTTTTGGCAAGGAATATGTTGCAACACAACTTTCCCTTGTTTAAATCAATTCATCTTATATTGAAAAGATTATCCTAAAAAAAAAATGAGAAAGAAAATAAAAAGGATTTCATTAGAGATGAAAGTTTAGGAAAATTTATTTTTAAAATATAGGATAGAAAAGCTTAAAAATACATAATTTTTTAATTATAGATTGTTTAAGGATTTTAATTTTTAAAAAGCATTTATGAAATGTTAATGAATTGTAAATAATTCTTAACTTAATAATTATAATTGAAAAAAAAATTATAGTAATGTTCCCTTTTTAATTTATCATTTGAACTACTCTATTATTTATTTTGTAATTGCTTATAGTCTATGGAACCATGTCATAATGATATCACTTCATCGCGTGGACATATGGACATACTATTTTTTTGGAGTGGTGTGTGTGTGTGTGCGCGCATGTGCGTCCATGCGCGCATGTGTGTGTTTATGTTAATATTGATAATTATGGTTGTTCATTGATTTTTATCTCTAGCATGCAAATTTAAATGAGATAATTGAGTATGTGGATACGAATTTAAGATACATGTTGAATAAATGGATGAGATACCAATGCATGGTACATAGAAAATATTATTACACTATTTGTGGATTAGTAGTGAAGTATATATGTGTCAATGATTGCACGATATTGCATGATCTTGTGTTGGGAGACTAACTCACAGGTTGAATGAGCTAAGAGATAATTGGATACTATGGTACAATAGTAACCTCGGTGATATGGACTTCGAAAGAGAAATGGTATGTGAGTGAAACACTATTGTTTTAGAATTATTATTGGTTCCCTATTATGATGTGTGGGAAGGTGCATAGTTTCAAGAAACACAATTGCCTAGACTGGTTATTCAATAATGAATCCCTAAGAACAACAATAGTGATGAAACATGCCAGTGTAGGGTGTTGACCCTATTTATATCAGGAGGGTTGGAGGTATTGTCCATCGTTTATCCTCTGAAACCTAGAGTCGTGGGAGGTCCATGTTTAGTCATACTTCGCAAGGTGTGTGATGATGACTAGCAGTTGCCTGCTGAGGAAGCTTGGTCAATGTAATCAACACTTTCGCTTACATGTTTTTTCAGGGGTTAGTTCAATATAGTTGATTCTCTCAAATATTCCAATAGAGGAAGGATAGAATGGGAATATAGTTGTAAATTAGAAAGATGAAGCATGTGGTAAAGAAGTTGAGGATGTTAGCTATAACAGTTTCATTACTTGTGTGCATGTGTTAAAACTCTTGCTTTACCCCTTTGCATGATAAACTCAATTACTGTGTAAGTTTTATTATATTAATGTGATCTAGTTAGAAAAATTGATGATGTTTCATCACTAAATTTCTTTCTGCACGCTTGATTGGGAACAAATAGTAATGGTGCATTAGAGATAGTATTTTTTTTTATCACTGGTCCATGCAATGTATATGTATACGCTAGATACGCATACATACACTATGCACGTATGCTATTACTACTGGAAGTAATTGTATTAAATTATTTTATTAATTGTACATTGATTAATGTAAGCTTTATGGAAAACATAGATGTATACATAATAATGTTGATACATATCGACTAGCTACATTTATTATTCATTGCTCAGGATTAATTAATTAATTATGGGGGTTATCATAGATATGTTGGGTATGTCACTTACATGGATACGTATTTCTTTGCATTAATTTTATGATTATGTTATGTCAAATCCTTGGGATTGAGTTATTAAATTAATATTTTCCTACAACTAAGAGAAGGGAGATTGAGGAGCATTGAATGGGGTGGTTGACAAATGATTTTGGGGGAATAAGAGAAGGGGTAAGTGTCAAGAAGAAGGGGATTTTATTTTTTATTGAATTTCGAGGAAGAAAGGAAAATATTGGTTGGAGGACAGGGAGAAGGAAAACATTGGGATTTTTTTATGGATTGGATATTGTGGGTCGATATTATTGTTCTTGGGGCTTCGGGAATGGAGTTCCAAGCAACCTACGATTTTTCTTGGAGCTGGGGAGCCAGCGAGGATGTTTCTAGCTGGATGAGAAGTAAAAAATCTAGTTTGGGATTTATTGTGATAGGAGAAGCGAAGAGAGATTAAGGATTGTGGGCTAAGTCAAACAAAGTTACATGTATTTTTTTAATCCCCTCCATTTCTTGCTTAATTAATTCTTAGTTGTTATTATAATGATGAAATCTTAGTTTTTTTACTGTGATAAGGAAAACCATATGGAAGCATTGTATAAAATGATAATAATTGTTAGAAATTATTAGTTGGTATTTTATTTAACTACTTCATGTTGAAAACTATTAGAAAATGTATTCCTAACTCATAGCTAAAATGATTAAGAATTCATTCAAGCTTCATATTTATTATTGTAAGGTTCCCAAATAGGCACATAAACAATTAAATCAAGAAGATAGAAAGATAGGCGTGAAAGAACATTTAATTCTCTTCAAAATTGTACATATATACAATGAGAATTGTCCCTTGGGTTTCATATTCCCAAGTGGACTCTTGGACTCTCGGGTGACTCTTGGTCTACCCTCACAACTATTGATATTCTTTGCACGTGAATTTGCACACCAATCCTAACACCAAGGATTAGTCTCCAACAAATCCCCCCTTAATCCAAAGGGTGTGTATGAGTCCAAGAAAAATAAGAGAGATGAATAAGTGGAAGTGGAAAGCTACCACTAGCTGAACATTTCCATCTAGAACATCCTTTATGAAGAATGTTAGCTAGAAGCTTGCACATGATTCTACTCAATACAATGGCTCTATGAAGGGATGGTTCTTAGGATGACCATCAACTGAAATGGGATAGCAAAAGGATGAAATATTCTACTATGTGTGTTGTTCAATGCTGACCGCAAACTATCGAACTTGGTGATAACACTCGCACATAGGTTCTCTGGAACTTTGCTCAAACGGTTGAAGGTTCTGTCTGGAATGGTGTTTTTAGGATGACCACAAACCAACTGGAGAGATGATAGGAAGTGAACAACAAAAACTAGCTGAACATCTCCATCTTGACAATATTTTTCCAAGTTAACTAGAAGCTTTCACATGCTTATGTTAATATAATATGCTCTCGATACCTGTGGTTTAAGGATGACCACCAACTCTGGAGCTCAGTCGAACATATCTCTTCATAGGATCGATTGTTCCTTCTCACTTGTACTCACTCACTTTTTAGTGACGGTATTCATTCCCCCTATCAAGAACAATGTGAGGAGATGAGAGTCTCATGGTATCACAACTGGACACAAAATACATGAGTACTATATGTCATGTATATCTTTTCTATCTTCAGAATACATGCATATCGGAATCAAACAACTCTGAATCTGGTGGCTGTCCAAACTCACTATGGATAAGGATCGCTTGATATGAATTACTTGAGGAAGGTTGTAACTATTTGTTGTAAGAAGGACAAGGCTTCGAAACTTGAATCCTGAAATCTTGTTCCCCCTGTCAGGTACAAAGTAAGAAGCAATACAATAATCTGCTGCAGGTTTATTCAACTTCACAAATCGATCTAAAGAATGGTTGCGCTTCCCACAGTGCCGACAAGGATGAAGATAAAAAAAATGAGATTTCACATGGCCAACTCTGTCACACTGTTGACATCTGGTACTCTGAATAGGTTGTAAATATGACATGAATTCATTGTTTTCTGGTAGTTGATAGGAATCATGTTCAAACAAGGGGTTATTCTGAACAAGCACTAGTTCAAAATGTTGATTCACATGTTGTGCATCATCCTCAATGGATTTCAAATTATGTAGTTGATTAATGACAATTTGTAATGCATCTTCGTTTATTGTGATCGATTCATTTGTAGTTGAATGTACTAGAGTGTTCAACAACTCTAACGCTTCTTCTGTATTAAACATAATGAAGACAACTTGAGGCCTCCTTATGTAGGTAGGACCAAATACAAGGACTCAATCAGACTGGGGGATTCTTGCAAATCTACCCTTTACAAGCAAAGTTTCAGCAGATTCAAACTTAAAATAAAAGGTGTGTCGGTCTCAGCCAAAAATGAACCCACATACAATGTGCAGTTCAACTTAACTTAGGTTTGGTACTATACACAAAACATAAATGCAAGTACCAAAAAAAATACTAGAACTTACAAACAAAACACAGTTTGCAAGTTACATTCTTGAATGTTGAACTGAGAATCTGCTATACCTGGATTACGTAGAACTTCTCTTCTTTTGGAGTAGTTGTAGTCAATCTAACATATACATAGTGCATTTCAATTTTGCAACACTAAAACAATTATGCATCAAGCATCATACACATGCAAATTGGTTCTTCATCTTCATCTCAAATCTTCATGGGATCAACTCCAACTCTTCAATGCAATCTCCAGGCAGGATTCATGATTATAAATATTTAATCCAACTCATCATTCAATATTGTGCAAATGATGCACACACAGATGATGTGAATGCACATTCAACAAGCAAATTTATACTATCTCCAAAGTCCCATGTATCTCTCGAACAAAAGTTGAAAAAATCCCGTGGATGAGAATGCAATTGTGAAGGCTCACAATGGTTCATGCTGAGAAAGGATTTAGGGACACGCCATGGATGTAACTATTTCAAGTGAATATCATAACACTTCACCAATGATCACCAACCGATCTTCACATTGCCTCTTAGGTAGCTCAACACGCAAAAGGATGAGGAGGAGCTAGGGTTTCCATTCCTCGCGTAGCAAATTAGGGTTTCTGTATCACCTCCATGCTACGGCTCACTTGAAAGCATTCAATGTAGCTCTTCATGCAACTTCCTCTCCACACAAATGGATGGAAAGCAGACGATAGAGGTGTGCTTCAATAAAGATGGAGATTCTTGAAGCTTCACGTTTTAGCAGAAGTTTACATCCCAAACAATCTTCAGCAACTCCAACGATTCCAAGCAATGAACTAGCATACTTCAGTAGCAACTCCTCAATACAAAATACACTACCTACACAATATGATACACAACCCAGGAAAAAACAAAAGAGAACTCAACTCAGTTCCTTGCTTAGCGAGCTCCTCGATGAACTAGTCTCCACAAAGAAGAATTAGGGTTCACAGGTCAGTCATGTTGGGCCTCCAACAACTCCCCTTGATTTTGTACAAAATAAAGGGCCCCCATGTAAAATTTGTAAGTACTTAGCTTTTGGGTTTTCTTTCATCTTATCTTGCTTGGTGTAGTTTGATGATTTCCTTCACTAGATCTTTTACCTTTTGCACTTTTATTTCTTTGGCTTGATTTTTATTTCATAAAGATTTGGTGATTTATTTCGCTTGACTCTATTGGTTTCCTAGTTGCTCAACAATGATTGCATACTCTTATTTGAGATTGATTGATCACATAACTTGGTTTGGTTGAATTAGATTAGACTCCACTCGCTAATATTTGGTTTATAAAGTATAATTGTCTTTATTTTTCGTTAAATAAATCCCACTCTTTATTTTAAGGTATTTTGTGGCTTATTGAATGTTTATATATATATGAAATTTTTTATGATACTAATTCTCTTTCCATATAATAATTTTTTTCTTAAGTCAAATCATTATACTCTAAAGATAATATTGTGCCTCTATTATTTCATTAATGAAGGTCAACCTTCTTTAATTATTACTATTATCTAATCTTAATTTAAAACAATGTTGATATCATATTCATTGAAAGCACACTATTAACATTTAAAGATTCTAATTTAAATACGATACAAAGTATGATTTGTAAATAATAAAATTACTATTGGTGTATATTTATTCCATACTTTATAAGATTATGAAGCTTGAAAATAATTGAATTGGTGATGCATATTTTAAATAAGGCATTCTTCTCAAATATATTTCATTAAAAGTTATCTTAATTTATGTGATATCACAATGTTCCATCTATTTTTCATCGTTTTAATAAAATAGGACTTTTTATAAATTCTTATTTCAAGTCACTTAATTTATTCAAATAAAACCAACATGATGGGATAAATTTAATTGAAAAATGATGATTGAAAGTTTTATGTAAATATGATATTATAAAATTTTAAGTGTATGGTGGTTTATAAAGAGTAACCTAACTTTTATTTGACTTTTCCACGTACCAATTTGAAAGTTGAGAAATGATATTTTTTCATTATTTTAATTAAATTATTTCTTCGGAAAGGCAAATACATCTATTGACTTCACTTATGATAAGAGTATTGGAATTCATGTGTCGATTTTATCATCTCCTTTATTATATAGAATCCCAATCTAATTCGTGAGGTGTAAGATGACTAAAATTTAAGAACCGTTTACGTGGAATTGGAGAATTAATTAATAAAGAAGCCAAAGGGAGATTTGGTCGTGAGTACATCGATTTTTAAGTGTAGTTTGCAACGAAACTTTGTATTAAAAATGGTGGGATGATTGTCATGGAAGAGTAAGTATGCAAAGTGTGTTAGGCACCGGTGCATACGAGATTACATCACAACGTTCATGAAGCATTGAGTATGCTATGTGAGATACTTATGAAAGGGCCACACCCTCATGTGTTGTTATACTTTGTTATAACACATAGATCATTCAATTGCATTCGAACACACACCATATTTGGTCTCAAGTCATATTATAACAACTTTGGCTATTTAATTTTGATTTTCGATATGTATTAGTAATGATTTATTTATGGGAATTTCTATTTGTATAGATGTTATTTTAATAAGTAATCATTAACTTAAACATCTTAGATTCCCAATTGGTAAATATTTACTATCTCTGTATCAATTTACTTGTTTCTAGTTTAATGATGATTTACCTTATTATTTTGAAATTTGTGATTATGCTTTATATTAAGGTTATGTTTTATTTCTAAAGGTTATTCTTGGATTATGGCTTACCTTAACATTTCTACCATTACAGGATAATAAAATCTAATACTCTTTAATCTTACTCCCGGGATAGGTTAGATTTGATAGATAGAATTAATACTTAAATTATTTTACATATTTGTTTTTTAATTGAAAGCTACAGTTTTAGCAGCGGTTAAAACTGTTTGTTTTCAGCTAATGAAATTTGCATCATAGATTAGTTATGCATTCATATTAGTTATATTACATCTTTGGCATTCCAATTGCATTTTTCGGAACCCATATCATTAAATTATGAGACTCTAGATTGTTGAGAGAAAATCATAAGGTAGCAGGACTCAAACTTGCGAGGGGTAGCTATTTCAAACATTCAAGGAGCTTCTTTAAGAAATCTGAATGGGTTATCTCTCATTGTTGGCCTTAGGATAGAAAATCTGGCCAACAAGTCCCCACGACGTAGAGCTATCAACACACAACTCTTCAAGTTTATCAACACAAATCCATAGGTGTTTGCGGATCTCCACAATAGTCTCCAGGAAAAGACTCGTTAGTCATTTGGCCTCAATGTAGATCGATGCTCCAAAGTAGATAGGGAGGCACATATCAACGTGCAGGTCCCACGTATAGTTCATGTATGGATCTCAGTTCCACAAAGTCAATCTTCAACAATGCAATATGCAGGTCATCAAGCAGTGCTCACATGCACAAATTCTTGTAGTTAAGTGGGGAGTACCAAACAACAATTGCATGGTTACTAATCCTTCAAATGGAGATGGATAGAAGGATCATGCTCATACTCAGACTGGATCTTTATGCAGACTTCAACGCATCTCAATATATGGGAAAAGTTGTGGGTCAAGCTTGATGTATTGGAAAGAGATTCATGATCTTCAAAGCAAATAATAATATGATACAAATATGTCTTGATGATAAAAGAGACACTGCATCTTTACGTTGGCGCTAACGAGGTATCTACTCGAGGAGATTTTGCAGCAAGCATAGTTGTTATGGTCACATCTATTGGAAATATTGTAATTAATGAGTTGATAGCATATCTGATATGCGCCGGCTCTGTCAGACACTCAATCGGTATGCAATGTCAGAAGTCAGTCAGTCAGTTTGTAGCCAATCCGGCGCACGTCAAATTAGTATTTATGTGACTGCTTTAGTATTCTGCATATCAAGAAATATTAGGTAGAAATTTATTACAGTCTTTAATGAAACCCTATAAGCTTCCAAGTGAAGCGATCTTGAGTCAGTGATATTGAAAAATCTATAAATGAAAATCACTCACAAAAGATTAAAAAGAGATGAGAGAAGGAGGTGTAGGAGTGAAGAGAAGAAGAAAAGACTCGTGAAATGTATGAAGAGCCCAACCTCTATGTAAAAGTGTGAAAGATTGAAGTAAAACTCATCTCTCTGTAAGTGCGGCAAAGTTACTCTGTTTTACAGTGGTAATATATATAAGTCTTTAGTTTTATATATATTCATTCTCAAGAATGTTGGTTTATACATCCCGCACATCTACTTCATGTTGACCTGTGTAAATGTTTTTTACATTTACGGTCTATAAATCAAATCAAGATTCCAAGTATTTTATGGTGGTAAAAACCTAGTTTAACTGCGCAATAACTTCTACATAAGTTTCGGTTCTTATGTTTTAGCATGAAATACATTTATTCAAAGTTTGTTTAAGTTTGTGTTGTGAAAAGTTAAATAGGTATGCAAAGGTAACTTGTGCGCAGTTAACCTTTGTAAAGTTAAAGGAAGGTTGCAAAAGTAATTTGTATGAAGTGCGAAGCTCATGCAAAGTAAAGTATTCTGCAAAGTATTTTGTGAAGTTAAGAAGTTCCATGAGGGTAGTGAACTGCGTAACAAAGTTCACTTGAACAGGTAATCCCCGCGCACTAAGAGGTAGAAATGCACAGTTAATCTGCATGCAGTAAAAAGTGAAATTGCGCAACTATTTCACGCTCAGGTAATTTGTCAAGAAAAGTATTCACAAAATAATTAAAGAGCAAAGTATTTGCTAAGTGGAGCGTAGGTTCTAAACCAAAGAAAATAAAAACTATTTATTCACCGCGCAGGTCAAATCTTTTTTACTGCGTAGGTTGCCCCCTTTTCCCTTGATCTAGTATCAGAGCCTGGTTTACGGAAAGTAAGAATTGTATTTACAAAAGGGAAACATGATCTAGTATCAGAGCCTGGTTTACGGAAAGTAAGAATTGTATTTACAAAAGGGAAACATGATTAAGAATGGCTTCCACTTCCGGTAATTTGCAAACCCCAATATTTTTTGGTAAAACTTATGAATATTAGTGTCTAACTATGAAAGATTTGTTTAGAGGTCAAGATGTATGGGAAATAGTCCAGCATGGCTATGCAGAACCAGCAGATCTAGCAGCATATGAAAATCTCACACAAGCTGAGAAGGATGTTCTAAAGGAATAGAGGAAGAAAGATGGAAAGGCATTGTTTCACATACATCAAGCAACACATGAGTGCATACTCCCAAGAGTAGCAGCAGCGCGGTTAGCTAAAGAAGTGTGGGACACGCTGGAAACTTCATATCAAGATTTGAACAAGGTAAAGACTGTGAAAATTCAAATTCTTAGAAGAGATTTTGAATCTCTGTCAATGAAAAATACAGTCATTAGACTCATTCTATACTGGTGTTGTTGGTCTGGTTAATCAAATAAAGTCTCACGGAGAAACTTTAGGTGACCAAAGAGTTGTTGAAAAAGTACTTAGAGTTCTTCCAAACAAATTTGAATCTTTAGTTGTGACCCTAGAGAAAAACAAAGATCTGTCCACTTTTACCATTGATGAATTGCAAGCCTCGTTACTCAATCATGAACATAGAATCAACGGTTTAGATACAACGGTGGAAGGTGCATTCACAACATAGTCATCCATAAGTCATGGAAGAGTAAGAGTAGGATCAAACTCTAGAGGCAGAGGACGAAGTTCATTCAGAGGAGGTCGCAGCAGCAACCCTGCGCATGTCGCTGGTAGAGGTCAAAATCAAACTCCCACTCAGTCAAGTGGACAAAGGTATGACAAATAAAAAATTTAATGTCATTATTGTAAGAAGTATGGACACTTCGCATATGAATGCAAGAAGATGCAGTATGACCAAGGAAAACAAGGTGAAGCTCAGTCAAGCAACAGCAACACTCTGAACAACTCACTGTTCTTAGCATGTGCATCTCCACTTAAATGCAATGTTGTCCAAGAAAGTCCAAATGAAATATGGTATTTAGACTTAGGCTATAGAAATCATATGACTGGTAATTTAAATCTATCTTCTAGTCTAGATAAATCAGTTCAAACTGATGTAACACTTGGACACAATATTCAAGTTACTGTTTTGGGAAAGGGTATTGTTGATATTCTAACCAAACAGGGGGAGCAGAAATTTATGCCTGATGTTCATTATGTTCAAGGTTTGAAGCATAATCTAATGAGTATTGGACAGTTGATGGAAAAAGGTTACAGAGTTCACATGATAGGAAAGTATTGTGTGATCAAAGACATATATCCAAGCAATCTGTTAATTGCAAAAGTGTCGATGACAAGCAATCGCTTGTTTCCTTTGAGGATAAGACCAAATATAAAAGGAAAAAAAACTCAAGTTGTTCATGAAAGACAGAATGAAAATTATGGAACTGCATTCAAAGCAGAAAGCAAAGGATCAGACATTCAATGCGCAAAGGAAGAAAAAGACAGTGCAATGCAAGCTGCGTTTCAAACAAAAATTCGGGATGAATCCTGGCTATGGCATTTCAGATTTGGACATCTGAATTTTGGTGGGCTGAAGCCAGGGATAATTTTAAGGACCCGTACGTATTTAAAAGTGTATAAACCTTGGTGAATCTTACCAATTATTAAAATGTCAACTATGAAATATTTGGCAATATTTTTCTAAAATTATTTCAATTTCTAAGGATTTTATGTAGTTTATATAATAATTTGGCAATTTTTAGAGTGAAAAAAGTTTACCCCATCAAAATTGGGCAAAATGGGGCTTCAAAAAATACAAATTGGTGAATATTTTTTGGAAAAAAACATGGAAAAATAGCCCATGGGCTAAATTTCGCCCCTAAAATTATCCTTGGTTGAAGCTACTGCATATGAAGGACATGGTGAAAGGATTTCCGTTGATCGAAAAACCAGAGAGAATTTGTGAAGGCTGTATTTTTGGAAAACAACATAGAGAGACTTTTCCATTCGGAAAGTCATACAGAGCTCGCACACCACTTGAAATTGTGCACTCTGATATTTGTGGACCAATGCAAACACCGTCCATGGGAGGATGCACTTATCTTCTCACATTTATTGATGATTTCACAGGAAAAACATGGTTCTATTTTCTAAAACATAAATTTGATGCATTTGTTTTTTTTTAGTAGTTCAAGGCACCTGTGGAGAAGCAGAGTGGTTACAACATCAAGATATTAAGAACATATAGAGGTGGTGAGTATGTTTCAAATGATTTATTCAAATTTTGTGAAAATCATGGCATACAGAAGTAGTTCACTGCACAGTATACACCGCAGCATATTGGTATCACAGAGAGGAAGAACAAAGCCATTATGGAGATGGCGCACAGTATGTTGGCAGCCATGCATCTGTCAAATGAATATTGGGCTGAAGCAGTGGCAATTGTTGTATACATCATGAATCGATGTCCAATGAAGAGCGTGAAGAACAGAGTTCCGTAGGAAGCATGGATAGGTATGAAACATAGTGTTTCACATTTAAAATTTTTTGGTTGTGTAGCATACGCACATGTTCCAGATGAGCTAAGAAGAAAATTAGACAATAAAGGACATAAATGCATTTTTATTGGGTATTCTGAAGACACAAAAGCATACAAGTTGTATAACCCTATCACAAGAAAAGTTATTATCAATCGAGATGTTCAGTTTGTGGAAAATGAAGCATGGGATGGAACTGTAGAGAAGAATGTCAAAATCGTGTCACATGTTGAACATGATGACAGCACAAAAGATGTGGTTGAAACACTACATGTAAATTAGAATTGCACAGCTCTGTCTACTCCCCGGATTGCGCAGCATATTCCAGCACAAATAACTCTGACACAAGTTGTAGCTCAAGCTACTCTGACAAGCACATCAAGTGCGCAGCAAAATCCATCAAGTAGTTTGCACAGCTCATGCAGTTCGACATCAGCAACTCCACCAAGGACAAGAAGTCTGCGTGAGATATATGAGACTGGTACACCTAATTCATTCTCATTTTTTGCATTATTTTCTCAAGTTAATGATCCTTTAACATTTGAAGAAGCTGTTGAAGATAAAGTTTGGGCACAAGCCATGGATGAAGAAATAGAATGAATTGAGAAGAATCAAACATGGGAATTAGTTGATGTTCCTAAGTACAAGGATGTTATAAGCGTGAAATGGATTTATAAAACCAAGAAAGATGCTTATGGAAATGTACAGAAGCACAAAGCAAGATTGGTAGCAAGAGGGTTTACACAGCAGCCTGTCATAGACTTCAATGAAACCTTTGTACATGTAGCACGAATGGACACTATCAGAACATTTTTGGCCATCGCAGCACATAAGAAATGGCCTATTTATCAAATGGATGTTAAGTCTACATTTATAAATGGTTATTTGGAGGAAGAAGTATATGTGGAGAAGCCAAAATGCTATGAAGTTCCAGGACAAGGACACAGAGTATACAGACTGAAAAAAGAAAGTCTATGGTTTGAAGCAAGTTCCTAGAGCTTGGTACAGTCGCATTGACTCATATTTCATTCATAATGGGTTTCACAGAAGTGAATGTGAGCCAATGTTGTACACAAAAATCAACAAGTAAGGTAATAAGCTAATTGTCTGCCTGAATGTAGATGATTTAATATTTGCTGGTGATTTTGGCATAGATGAATTTTGAACAGTCATGGAAAGTGAATTCGAAATGACTAATTTGGGGATTATGAAGTATTTTCTGGGCATTGAAGTCCAACAGACTGAAAAGGGTATATTTATATCACAGTCAAAATATGCAAGTGATGTCCTGAACAGATTTAAGATGATAAATTGTAAGACAACTCCAACACCAGTGATAGCAGGTTTGAAATTGAGCAAGGATGATGATGGATCCAATGTAGATCCTACACTGTTTAAAAGGCTCATTGGAAACCTTATGTATCTTACAGCAACAAGGAAAAACATCATGTATGGAGTCATTTTAATCTCAAGATTCATGGAGTCACCAAAAGAATCTCATTGGCAAGCAGGTAAAAGAATTCTGAGGTATGTAAGTGGAACAAAAGACTTTGGCATTTTGTATTCAACCTCAGAAAATTTCAAACTCATTGGATACACTGACAGTGACAATGGAGGCAGCATAGATGACAAAAAAAACACATCTGGGAATACATTTCATGTAGGAACAGGTGTTGTATCATGGGCTTCAAAGAAACATCCCATAGTAACTCTTTCTTCAGCAAAAGCAGAGTATGTCATAGCTACAAGCATTGCATGTCAATCCGTTTGGATGCGGATGATTTTAAGTGATATGTCGCAGGTTCAGCAAGAACCCACAGTCATCTACCGTGACAACAATTCAGCAATCGCACTGTTAAAGAATCATGTGTTTCACAAGAGAACCAAGCACATCGACACAAGGTATCATTTCATCAGAGAATTGAAAAACAACAAGGAAATCTGTTTAGAATTTTGTAGATCTGAAGATCATGTAGCAAACATATTTACAAAACCATTGGCAAAGGACCCATTCCAATTTCTGCGAAGTTGTTTGGGAGTGACAAGTTCTGCACAGTGAACTTTGTCATGAAGAGAGCATGTCGCAGCTCTGAAATAGTTTGTAATATTTTATTTTTGTTTGATGATCCCCATCCGCTCATAATTAAGGGGGATTGTTGGAAATATTGTAATTAATGAGCTGATATCATATCTGATATGCACTGGCTCTGTGAGACACTCAGTTAGTCTGTAATGTCAAAAGTCAGTCAGTCAATTTGCAGCCAATCTGGCACACGTAAAATTAGTATTTATGTGACCACTTTAGTATTCTACATATCAAGAATTCTTAGGTAGAAATTTATTACAGTCTTTAATGAAACCCTGTAAGCTTCCAAGTGAAGCAATCTTGAGTCGGTGATAATGAAACTCTATAAATGAAAATCACTCACAGAAGATTAAAAAGAGATGAGAGAAAGAGGTGTAGGAGTGAAGAGAAGAAGAAAAGACCCGTGATATGTATGAAGAGCCCAAGCTCTGTGTAAAAGTGTGAAAGATTGAAGTAAAACTCATCTCTCTGTAAGTGCGACAAAGTTACTCTGTTTTACAGTGGTAATATATATAAGTCTTTAGTTTTATACATATTCATTCTCAAGAATGTTGGTTTATGCATCCCGCACATCTACTTCATATTGACCTACGTAAATGTTGTTTACATTTATGGTCTATAAATAAAATCAAGATTCCAAGTATTTCACGGTGGTAAAGACCTAGTTTAACTGCGCAGTAACTCTACATAAGTTTCAGTTCTTATGTTTTAGGATGAAATGCATTTATTCAAAGTTTTGTTTTTTGGGTTGTGCACAGTTAAATAGGTATGCGAAGGTAACTTGTGCATCGTTAACCTTCGTAAATTTAAAGGAAGGTTGCAAAAGTAATTTGTATGAAGTGCGAAGCTCATGCAAAGTAAAGTATTTTGTGAAGTTAAGAAGTTCCGCTAGGGTAGTGAACTGCACAGCAAAGTTCACCTGTGCAGGTAATCCCCGCGCAGTAAAAGGTAGAAATGCACAGTTAATTTGCGTGCAGTAAAAAGTGAAATTGGGCAACTATTTTATGTGTAGGTAATTTGTGAAGAAAAGTATTCACAAAATAATTAAAGAGCGAAGTATTTTCTAAGTGGAGCACAGGTTCTAAACCAAAGAAAAGAAAAATTATTTATTCACCACACAAGTCAAATCTTTTTGACTGAGCAGGTTGCCCCCTTTTCCCTTGAACATCTCTTCAACGTGGAGGTCCCATCTCTTCAACATCTCTTCACATCGCAAATCTCTTTCACACATTTCAAACAATTCAATGTAGTCCTCGAAGCATAAGGTCGCAGCTCCTTGACGTAGCTTCTCCACACACAAATTCATTAAAATTTTAGAGCGAATACACTATACGCACAGCTGATTGTAGATGACTAGATGATTATATTCCAATGTTGCAAAACAAGATTACTAACAGATTGAAGTGCATGTGTTTCCATCTCCCAAAATAAATAAAGAACTTCGACAATGTCCATAGTTTGAATCTATTAACAAATTGAGTTTGGAGGAGTGTAGCACTATCTTCACATGACTTAAGAATTGTGAGGCTAAAAAATGGTATAAGTCTCAACAATTGGCACCAGAAGAGATCAACCATCGTAGTTACAACAACAATCGTGCGTTCACCACAATTTCAGTGTTGAGAGTCTCCACGATCATGGAAGAGAGATACCATGCACTATTTAGAGTAGTCTTCGTTCCACACCAATCTTCAGTTGTAGAAGTCTTTGTAACAAATATAAAATAATTTATTAATTACTAAGTGAAAGGGCGTAACCCTTCACTATGCACGCTCAAGCATATAAAGGCAAGCCTCATTGTAATATCTTATCATTAATTCATTCATAATCATTCAATATATTATTCTATTGAATATGGATTCTCTTCGTAAACATCTAGATACGGATTGTTCAGTATTAACCAGATTCAATCTATTCCAGTGGTGTCAAAGCTGTGATTTTATTGGCACCTTCCGTGATTCCATCACAGTCATCACTCCAACGCATCCTCGATCGCCTCCCATTCCATACTCCTTTCCCACGCCATCTCTCCCCTCTTCCACGTGATCCTTCTCCCTATATCTCACACTTCCCCCCCTCCCACGCTCCACTGTCACCTTCCTCCATCCACGCCTGCATTCTCTCCTCCACATTCTCCCTCACATCACTCACACTCCCCTCTTTATCCCACATTGCACGCCTTCCTCCTTCCATCAGTAACACCCTCTTCTTGCGCGACCTGCATCACTCCATCCACCATCCCTTTTGATTCGTCTTCCTCAGCTTAGTGCCTTCCCACTCATCCACATCTCACACTTCCTCTGACCTCCACTCCCATTCCCCTCCAGCTGGAACACAACCATCCCTACATGCGTGCTACTCCCATACTCCACCTCCCTACCTATGCATCACTCCTTTCCATCTGCTAATCTCCCAACACTCAGCCTCTCGCGTTACCTGTCATCCACCACTGCAACTCTCGCAGTCTTGCGTCCCTCCCTCCTTCAACCTTCGCCTCCTCCAACCTATACACACAAAAAAAAAAACGTTAATAATATAGAGACATATTTTACAATAATATTATTCTAAAATAATTTTATTAACAATCTATATAATAATAATATATATTATTATTTATTATTATTAATTATTGTTATTATATTTAGCCTTCACAAACAAGATTATGACATGCACCAGATCAATGGCAGAAACAAAGGATCGATTAGAAAAATTAGAAAAAGACCAAATCCGGGATTTAAAAATCCTTGAAAAATTAAACTCCATAATTGACAAACTTGACATAGAGTCTCGAGAAGAAAAAGAAGAGCTATCGCGCAAATTGTAATACGAAGTTGCTGTAGTAGTCTCATGGAAAATGAGGAAGGTACGAGAGGAAATGAAAGCATACTTCGATGAAGGGTTAGAAAATATCAAGCAATTTTTCAAGGATAGGGATGATGCTAAAAATGGTGAGTCACCAAAGGAATACCACTCATGTCGTGATTCAACTGATACCAATAGTCATTAATCAATTCCCCCAAAGTGGAGATCCAGAAGACCATAAAGACTACAATAATCATAAATCATATTGGGATACAATGCAATTGATGGGGGAATACTCAATGAAACCTAAATTGGAGTTACCCAGTTTGATGGAGAAACAAAACAAAGTGTGGCATGGATCAACAAAGCGGAAGAATTCGTCTACACTCACAAAATCTTATCAGTTGATGAAAAAATTAAATATGCCTCCATGCAGCTCGACGATCGGGCATACAATTGGTACATGTGGTGGAAGAAAACGACAAAGGTATGCGCCTACAGTTGGGACACATTCAAAAATGATTTTTTAAAAAGATTCGAATATGTGACAGAGAAATAATTTTTCACCAAACTAACTAGACTACAACAAGAAGGCAACATGGAAAAATACATTTACAAATGGGAATCATTAGCGACACAAGCACCAGAATTAATAGATGGTCAATGACTCTAGACATACGTCTCTATTCTTAAAACGTACATAAGAGAAGAATTAGAATTACATAACGTATCCAATATGGATAAGGCTGGGTGCAAAGCAAAACTTATTGAGGAAAAGTTTAAAAAAATCAAGACAAGGGAACCTTTACAACAACACGAGACACAATGGATAATTGCGACAACAAGAGACACAATGTAGGAATTGCGAAGATATATGTTCACCCAGTCACCAGTGCAAAAAATACCAGTCATATGAATATGAAGTTGAAAAGGGTTCAAGAACATCAACCAGTCACGTCGACAGTGATAGAAGAAAAAAGAAGAATACTTATCGTCGATGTGGAGAATATTGGTTCCCAGGCCATAAATGCAAAACCAATCACACAGTACATTGAAAAATCATAAATGGGAAAGAAGTACAGGTATCAAGAGAGGCAGATACAACTAATTCAGATATAGACACAAGATCATCCGAAGCATCAGTGGAAACAATTACATGTATTCAACAAGCTTGTAAGCAATAAAAGGTCGAGATACCTAAGATAGATTACACCCAGCAAAAGGAGAGCCAATCACCCACATGGAAATATATTCCACCTCAGTTGATAAGTCATGACATCCTTAAAACTGAACAACTCATATTCCGAATAACAGAATCAAGGAAATTAGGGCCAAAATGACTACAACTTAATGAAAAAATTAAGAATAGGGATATCACAATTTTGGTGGATTCCGGAAGTACCCATAATTTGATTAACATCAACAAGGCAACGAAACTTAATCTTTTTGTGTTTCCCGTAAAAGGGCTTAAAGCTTCAACCATCGCTAATCGACACATAGAAGAAGTAGGAAAATGTCATAAGATGTCATTACACATACAAAACTTACACCTACAACTCAATTGTATTGTTTTACCACTCAAGGAATTAGACATTGTATTAAGCGTTGACTAGTTAGCATCACTAGGGACGTACTCCACCAATCTACAAAAACAGTACATGATTTTAAAATGGAATGGAAGTAAGTATTGATTATGTGGTATAAGAAATCCAGCAGTCGAGCAGAAAGAGTCGCAACATAAGAAGGACCCAGTCCATCATCAAGATAGAGAGATCAATTTAGATCGCTTAGCTCAAATCAAGCATCAATGGAAATCAAGAACAAAAGACGATGCTAGCAGTTACAACTTTGAGGACAAAGCTCCCTTTAAAGGGGGTGGCAATGTAACAAATATAAAATAATGTATTAATCATAATTTATTAATTACTAAGTGAAAAGGCGTAACCCTTCACTATGCACGCTGAAGCCTATAAAGGTGAGCCTCATTGTAATATATTATCATCCACTCATTCATAATCATTCAATATATTATTCTACTGAAGATGGATTCTCTTCATTAACATCTAGATATGGATTCTTCACAGTTAACCAGAATCGTTCTATTCCAATATTACATTCCAAGATTAAATGCAATTAGGGTTCGTGCTCGAGGCATGGTCAAAACAGGCACAACTCCAATATCACCTCCAATTAGTGTGAAGGTTGCCTCTGTTATCTTCGTCGACTCCTCCAACATTATAGACCCGGTCTCCCACGTCTCAAGTCGTAGTTCACAATGAGATCTAGTCATCAAAGAATATGGGCACCTAATATTACCATAGCTCCTTAACATAGTATCATAAGGATATATACCATGATAGAGAGCGCAATACCAAAAGAGAGCTCGAGTTGAGGTATACCACCACCATAAGAGAGATCACATTTTTTTATCTCACATAAAATGTGGACACAAGAAGGTTTGACAAGAGATATGTAGCAACTGGAGCAGATTCACGAGATTGGTAGGAGAGAAATGCGACAAACTTCATAGTTGCAAAAAGAGTGGTAGATCATTTCACAAATTAGGGCTCGATAGCACCCAAATGGAAATATCCAGGAACATGCTTGACATGAGAAACTCGCTCTGCAATAGTGCTTTGATAACGATGTGGAATGGATAGAGTGCAAGGCTGAGAAGGATAGAAGACAAAGGCCCTTCTATGTAGAGAGAATAACAAAGAATCTAGAATAGGGTAGATAGAATGGAAAGTAGAAGTTACACTTGAGATAATTCTGATAGGAGGAGCAATAGGTCTGGAAAACGACAGAACCTAAAGTCTCAAAGATAGCACAGGTTGTGGATTACCGATCAAAATGACTGTCATGTAGAATGGAAACGTACAAGCCATAATGAGACTACAAGTAAATGGTCACACAAAGGAAGAGTATGGAAGATAATTAAGGAAAATAGTCATTACGGTTAAGTAAAAGGTAGGCAAAAACTCCGAGAGAAAAATAATCACATGGACTAACAGAGAGCAGAAGTTTGATAGAATAATTAATGTGCCAGATAAACTTAGATATGTAGGAAGAAAAACTTACGCAGAGAATAAGTGCAGGAGATGGCAGTGCCAGGACTGAGAAGAACTAGTAGTAGGAATATAATAATTGTAGGACTAAGCACAGGCCAGATGACAATAATCGACTTTGATACCACTGTAAGGTGCCCAAACGAGAACATAAACAATTAACTCAAAAAGACATAAAGAAAGGCATGAAAGCACATTTAATTCTCTTTAACAATTGTACATATATACAATGAGAATTGTCCCTTGGGTTTCTCTTAGACTCTCCGTGACTCTTGGTCTACCCTCACAACTATTGATATTCTTTGCATGTGAATGTGCACACCAATCCTACCACCACGGATTAGTCTCCAACAATTATAACATAAGGACCCCCTCACATTAACCAGATCCCTACATATATTATAAAAAAAATTACAAACAATTATAGAATTTAAATATCTTACTTAAATTTACATTAAATAGAAAATGCTTTGCTTTGGGACATCCAAATGGAATTATTAAAGTAGGAATGGTGGACCAAGTAGAGACCGAATTCCAGTGAGTAAGATTTGAGTGGTGGGAAGTCTTCTATCCAAGACTCATGAGGGGATACAAAATCAAAACAAGCACCGGAGAGGAATATATTTTATGTTCACATCTTATGATGATGATGATGATGATGATGATGATGATGATGATGGTTAATGTCCACTAAGACCAAATTTGGTCTATTGGACCTTACAAAATTACTTGATTTGCTGTAACAGTTTATTCCTATGCCTAAAAAACCCAGAGAGAAGTGTACCGAGGTCACCATAGATTTGACTAGTTAGGAGATTAGAGAGGATAGAATTATGATAAATATTTTGGAACTGTGATCTAATTTGGATGTACACATGGCACTCTAAGAGGACGTGGATTTCACCATCAATTCTCTTAGACTCACAGAGATGGAAAATCCTTTCCTCCGACAGTGTTTCAGGAATTATTCGACACCCTATTTCACTTCGAATCTCATGACAGTTTGTTCTTATTTTGGCTATGTTAGTTTTCTTCTATGAGCTAGTTAGAATAAAGAGATATTTTTGGTCTTCTAGATTATGGTTAATGACATCCTTATAGTATCTTAACTTACTTTTACCCTGTAAATCCTCATGACCCCAAATTTTCTCTTTATACTTAGTTCTAATAGTATTTTTAATGTTATTGATATTTTGCAAAGTTGAATTTGTGTTTATCCCCCAATGGTTTAACCAAGCCCTTTTATCTTTATGCAAACCCCTCTTGAGTTGCAGGTGGAATTGACTAGACTTACAAGCAATTTTAGGGAGTCTTTGGTCACCCATGTCATTTATCTTGTACGTATACATCAAGTACCTTGTCATAGCGATGCTCTCAATAGGGGAAGGCCCGCTTCTATAGGAATAATAGGATAAGGTGTATTGCATTTAATTCTAAGGTTGTAAGTTATAAAACGCTTTTCTATTAGCTCGATATTTCTCCAAGATTCTCTAGATATGCTGGAATCCCAAACTTCACACCCATATAAGATGACAGGAGTGACAAGAGTTTCAAAGAGGAACTTATTTTTATCTCACATCACAAGGTTTGTTGATTTACAATTGTTTTCAAGACAAAAATAAGTTTTCCACCCTCCATTAATCCTTTTCTCAATGCTATAGTTCCAGTTAAGCTTGTGGTGACTCTATCAATCCCGAGATACTTATAGGAGGGAAATTACTGCAAGTTTTTATTATTGTAAACAAAATTTTCATAAGTGACCTTCTTGGATTTCTCAATTGCTTATCAAGGTCAAAGGAACATCTTGCCATAAGAACAATATCACCAGCATAAAGGAGAAGGATGACAACAATACCAGCTAAGGTCGTGCCAGCGTAACCTGCTTCCTCTGAAAAACCTTCTAACTTATTAATGTATATGCCGAAAAGGGTAGGAGAGAGGAGGAAACCTTGCTTAACTCCCATATTACAATTAATATATTTTGACCACCCCTCCATGTTCTTGAATTTGGCAATGACATTCTCATACAATCTTACCGCGACAGCTCTCAACCCAAGATGAACTTTTAGCTCTTCTAACCTATTCCATAAATTGGATGAACTTTTAGCTCTTCTAACCTATTCCATGGATTGTTTCTAGAAACTATATTAAAAACTACAAGATATAGATTTAGTTGTATGACATATATATAGTTATTAAAAACAAATTGATTTAAATTTATTTTAAATTTGAATCTATTAAACATTTAAAAAAATCAAATTTAATATTTTTTTTTAATCATTTAATTTTATATCATATATTAATTTCTTCCCATTATATATTTTTTTATATTTAATATTTAATAAATCAAAATTCAAGATAACTATATACTAATTTCAAAATTCAAGATAAATCTCCACTCTCCACTATGTTTATTTGGATTAACCAAACCAGTGAAATAATTCAATAGCGAATTAACTCTATAGTAAAATCCTTCAGCTAAATAAAGATAAATACATTAGTCATGAGTTAACTCTATTAGTAAAAACCTTCCCCTAAATAAAGATATATACTTTAATCAATATAATATAATGAAAAACATTCTCTATTCAGAAATTTAAGTGTAGATATATTCCGCGCCTGCCACTTGGTCCTCATTGTCGTTTTGTTTTAAAGGAAAGCATTCCCTACCACTAGGTTAAAGATTTGTTTTTAGAAGGTTAAATCGCACTGATTCATGTTTCTAGTTGGCCACCATCTTTGTTATCTTATGGGTACTATTATTATTTTTTTTGTTCAATGGCATATTGTTAGCATTATTATATTATGATGATATAATATCATACATAATTTTTTTTTTCAAAAGTTAAAATTTGCTTTAAAATTATAATATATATATTCAATCTTCTTTAAAAATTAAAATTTGATATATATATATATAAAAGTATATAAAAGAATAAATTTCTCATAAAAAAAATAAAAATGTACAAATTTTTAAATATTTAATAATTCTTGTTAATTATTTTATCTTTTTATATGTATAAAATATATCTTTATTTTAATTTTCAAATAAAATTAATACTTAGTAACATTTCATAAATATTTGTAGATCTTCTTATAAAATTATAATCTTTGATATCACTCGATATTCTAAAAGTTGATATGATTCTCATATAGAAAAATCACATATAATTTATTGAAACTAAAAACCTAAGTAAAAAATAGTTTTGATTAATATCCCTTTGTATGGATTGTCCAAAAACATTAAAAACTATCATGAAAAAAACAACACAATAAAATCAGTATTTGATTATTTTCCATAAAATGTCCTTGTATATATTATTGAATGGTCTAAGATCCTTGCTCCTATTGTAACAGATTTTTTGAACTTCGGATTAAATTTTTGCCTCATCTCTTTATATATATGGTAATAAGAAATGCATTGAACAGTAAAAAAGACACATCTCAAATCTCATTTAAAACATGTTGTAATAAGAAAATTTTCAAAGAGTATTCTTCACCGAATTTATAACCACAAGTGAATCTTAAGACACTTTTAATGTGGGAGCACAATTTTTAATAACCAAAATTAAGGTCAACCCCAAAGCCATTAGCTATGCACCTCCTATCCATTCTTCCATAATATGTTTTATTTATTTTTCCTTGCAAGGATACTTTAGGCTAAACTAAATGTTGAGTTATAATGTACTTGGTCAAAAGACTTTCCCACAAATTTCATAAAGTTTAACTTCAATAGTGCAGCTTGACCAACTATTCCTTATCCCAATCAAGAGATAAAACTCTTCCTCCACACATGATTGATGTAAACTCATTTTAATGTCAAATACTAGTTGTATTCCTCAACACACTTGAAAAGAGAACACTTTGAACCAATTTTATTCCTTCTATGTAATATGTCTCAGGTAAAGGTTTTGTTATTAAGAAGTTAAAAAGTAGTCACATTTGAATCTCCAATCTTCCTTTAACCACTAGCCTTGAATTTTTTCTCTTGATTGTTTAAGTGTTTGTATGTTGGGGGTTGGTGGGTCTAATACCCATATTTTGGAGTGTAATTTCACGAGGCACTTAAGACCCAATTAAATATATATTTTTTTTTTAAATGATTTGCACAAATTTTATAAGATAAAAATATCTTACTTTAAAAATAATCAAAAATTTCAAAAAACTAGATAAAACATTTATAAATTTGATATTTTTGTTTACAAAATATTGCTCCACATTTTATGTTTACATTTTAAGAATCAACAAATTTTGCCAAAAAAATGCTTGCTTGTGTTAATTCATGCTCTATGTATGTATAAAAATGATTTTAAATCTTTATATTCAAAGTTTTGAGAAAATGTTTTGAAAGTAGTATTTCATAAATAAATTTCAAATTCAAACTCAGAGAAATTTTTAAAAGAATATTAACCTTTATAATTAATAATTTGGAAAAAAAATCATTGATTATAAAGATTACGGGAGAAGAAATTGCAGAAGTGTAGTTTTTTCTTTTATGATTTAATAATAAAAAGTAGTTATATAAAAATTATATTCTAAAAGTAATTTATTTAAAAAATAAATAATAATATCCAATATTAAAAAATAAACTTTAAAATTAAAATAATATTTTTAGGATATTTTTAAATAAATAAATTTAATTAATTAATTAAACAAGTTGTCGGCAATGTTTATGAGGTAGTGTGCTACTTATATTTGTCTATTTATTAGCATATTATTTGTTAATACTTATTTTTATATAAAAATAAAATAAAAATTCTTTATATACTTATTTTTATTTTAAACATTATACAAAGTTTTTACATATAAAAAAATATATATATATCTCAAAAGATTGGATTTCATGATAAATCTTAAATATCCAGAATCGTGATTGGATACGCTTATCTCGTGTCAAGACCAGACAATCATCAATACACTCTTTACTGTAAGTAAAAATCCTTATATACTTATTTTTATTTTAAACATTATCGTAAAGTTTTTTACATAAAAAAAATTATATCTCAGAAAATTAGATTTCATGATAAATCTTAAATATCCAGAATCGTGCTTGGATACGCTCATCTCGTGTCAAGAGTCAAGACCACAGAATCATGAATAAACTCTTTTTACTGTGAGAAGGATATGAGCAGCTCATGGTCATGGTAGGCGGCGCAACCGTAAGTAAAAATTTGAGCGTACAACGATCCCGAGCGAAAGGCGTTCCTCCGCGTATTGACAAGTTGTCAAAGTCTAGTCGAGTCTGTTACTATTCCCAAACCAAAGATATTATTCCCAACCCTAAGAAGAAAAGAGGGTCAGGCCTGGTTCGGGTTGGGGTTTTTGTATAAATAGATCAGCAAGCATCCCCTTCACTTACTTGAATCAACATATCAAATATTTAGAGTGTCGAGGGAGTCTTAAGAAATTATTGGTAATGACGAGTACTACTAGTTGTGAAAAATGGGTAATGGCTCTCGTTGTAGTGCTGCTACTGGTGGGCGTCAGTGTTAATGCTCAAAACTGTGGCTGTGCCAGCGGACTGTGTTGCAGCCAGTTTGGATACTGCGGGACCTCCTCTGCTTACTGCGGCACTGGCTGCAGGAGCGGTCCCTGTTCCGGCGGAGGATCTCCAAGTGGCGGAGGTGGAAGCGTGGGCACCATAATTACGCAGAGTATCTTCAATGGCCTTGCGGGCGGAGCGGCCAGCTCCTGCGAAGGCAAGGGATTCTATACTTACAATGCTTTCATCGCAGCGGCCAATGCCTATTCTGGCTTTGGCACCACCGGATCCAACGACGTCCATAAGAGAGAACTCGCTGCCTTCTTCGCGAATGTAATGCACGAAACTGGAGGTATATATTTTGTTCTTTCTGTTCAATCATAATCATTAGTCTATACATTTTTTATAAATAGTATATTAGATATTTTAATTGGAATATATATTGCCCGTCTTAGTTATTTTTTGAGTTTTAGAGGATTTTATTATCTTCCACCCAAGAGCTTTTTGAACGAATCTTACAATTACATATAAATCCTGTCTCTTTATTACAGCTCTGCCGAACTATTTATTACAGATCTTATGAACTTTTCTGGGTCTCTTTTTGTTCTTAAAGCATTTAAAAGTTCGGGGTCTTTTTTTGCATTAGTAACTGTTCGTTGGTTATTATTAAATTAAAAACTCATAAATTATCAAATCCTAGATATCCAGCTCTACCTCATACTCTATCTATAATATCTCTGTCATGTCAGGGCTGTGCTACATCAACGAGAGAAATCCTCCAATGATCTACTGTCAGAGTTCAAGCACATGGCCGTGTACGAGTGGGAAGAACTACCACGGACGTGGGCCTCTCCAGCTGAGCTGGTACGTATGATCCATGGATCGTGAAACCCTACACCTACTTTAACAGATCTCCTCATCTGATCTATAATGGCGAAAAAGGCAAAAACTGATTGTTGGACTGTTGCAGGAATTACAACTATGGAGCGGCTGGAAAGAGCATTGGGTTCGACGGGCTGAACAACCCAGAGAAGGTGGGGCAAGATGCCACCATCTCGTTTAAGACGGCCGTGTGGTTCTGGATGAAGAACAGCAACTGCCACTCCGCCATAACCGGAGGGCAGGGCTTCGGTTCGACAATCAAAGCCATCAACAGCGGGGAATGCAACGGTGGAAACAGTGGTGAAGTAAGTAGCAGAGTTAACTACTACAACAAAATCTGTAGCCAGTTGGGTGTGGATCCCGGAACCAATGTATCCTGCTAAATCGCTGTTGGTGCCAAATATATCAATAAGATGCCAATGATGTCCATGGCTATCTAGTAAATAAAAAATTGCACTGCACCTCTTGTGGCGTGCATACGGATTCTCTCACAATAAAATTTAGTTGAAGTGAACAGTTTCAAATTTATCATTCATGTTCTTAAATGTGCATGTTGATATGATATTTTTCTTCGTGCAAATGGATTCTCCCAGAATAAAATTTAGATGAAGTGAACAGTTTCAAATTCATCATTCATATTCTTAATTTTGCGATCTTTTTCGTTTAAAATTTCGATTCGGCATATAAAGAACTATTAGGTGTAACGCATGTTATTAAAATTCTTAGTTTTATGAAAAATCAGATCTAGGTTTTAATGAAAAAGCTAATCAAAAACTACAAATATATTAAAGAGATGTTTACATCAAAAACTACAAATATACAACTTAGATTAAAATATATAAATAATGGTCATTTGAAATATCTATTGAAGCTTAAGGTTTCTATAGTGAAGCTTAAGATTACTGCATGGAACGCCTTTATACACTACAATGTCACAGTAAATTTGAAATGTGCACATTTTATCCATTAATATTTTTATAAAGAGTCAAAAAGCTCTTAATACTCTACTAAAGGCTCTTAAAACTTCTTTTTTTTTAAATCTGTATATCATTGCGAATGACTTGTGATTCAAAATATTAACAATTTCAATGTATACGTTCTCCTATAAGTACCCAAGGTATAGTAAGTTTGTAAGTTTGTAGAATTGCATAAGCATATTCACATGTTTGCAGATGTAAAAAGAGCCTTAAACGGATAAAAGTAGGTTATTATACAGAGGCCGGGCAATGTTGCTTATACTTGATTCCAGTTGTCGGTTACTTGTTTCGAGCAATAAAGCGAGAGGGACCAGGATAACTCTATCTCAAGTGGATTTGAAAACTACTATTTCCAGTAAGTCTAGATGTGCCTTCATCGGAGCAAAATGAATACATCAAAATGTGTTTTTGCTTCTGTGAATTTTGTTCTCGGCTTCATTGATTGCTATCTTATGTTTGTTTAAAGTTGTTTTGTTTCTTTTAACTCATGTAAAAAAAATTCTCAGCTTCATTGATTGTTATCTTTGTTCCCTGTTGACCAGCACATTTACATAACTAGTCTTCACCAGCTTATATTGTTATGTTTCTTTGACAACACATTTATATACTTATTGCATGCCATCTTAGCTTGTTTATATTGCTATGTTTTTTTTTTTTTTAGCAGAAAAAAACAGTATTACTGATATTCATTAGAGAATCAAATAGTATAAAACCATAAGTCCATATAAATCAAGACTTATGCAAAGGATAACATGATAATGTCCAAAAAAACTATTCAAAATTACTATAAGTCAATAGTAATCCAACTTATGCTGGAAGATAGCATGATAATGTCCAAACATAGATCAGAACAACAAAAATACCAATGGATATTTCCTAGTCAAAACAGCGGACCCAAAAGGGTAGATAAAAAACTATAGACCAATCAAGTTAACCAGGCCTGAGTCAATTAGTTGGTTCTCAAGAAATTCTTCCCATCTGATGTAGCCTTCTGCACCCTCGTGTGCTTCTTTAGACAATGAAGCAGCTAAGGAATTATGTTGCCTATATATATGTTCAAAGGTAATATTTTTAAAAAAAAACATAACATCCTTGATTTTGCAGCACCAATGATGTAGTGAAATCACATTGATGTTAAATACCCCTTGTGCCCATTTGATCGTCACCTGAGAGTCACCAAAAACTGAGATTTCATGACGTCCAAAGAATCTGGAAACTTTAAGAACACACCACAAACCTAACTGTTCAACCTTGTTGTTGGTGTTAGGTCCACAGTTAAGCTTCAGGGTATAATAATGATCCCTATTAATATGTATCACGCCTCCAATAGCACATAATCCATCTATAGTCGAACCATCAAAGAAAGCCACCGGTCTATGGAATGAGCAGTTGAAAGTAGTATTATGTTTGACGCAATCTTTAGCAGGATTTGAATAGTAATTTTTAATCACCATCATAATTCTATTTGATGTAGAAATGAGAGTTGGCCTTTTATCATCAAATAGGGCCTCATTCCTTGCTTGCCAAATTGCCCAAGAAACCACAGTAGGTAAAAAGGGTAGACTTTTACATTCTCTAAACCAATCAAGTGCACAACATCTAAACAAGCCCACCTTCCAATTTATATGCAAATCTAGCTGGTGTATGATCTCATTCCATAATGATCTAGTAAATTAACATTCAACAAGGATATGTTCGGAAGTTTCCATATTGTTCCTACAAAGTATACATATACTAGGACCAACCCACCCACGTTTATATAAATTTTCCCATGTTTTAAACACCCCCTGAGAGCTAGCCACATGAAACATTGAATCTTCACTAGTATCTTCCAGCACCAAAGAACCTTATACCACCAGTCAATAGGAAATATACACCAATGACTAACTATAGCTTTGTATGCAAGTTTAGCATTGATCATACTTGTAGCCTTATTGCTAGTCAAGATAAGCTTGTCTCTATCCCGATTCAATTGGCATCCACCAGAGTTGAGTTTAAAAATGTATTTATCCCATTCAACCGCTTCATCATCCTGGAAACCCATCTCCATCGTAGAAAGCCAATAAGGTTGGTTAATTCCGGGTCGGTTCCTTTGAATCTTGTTCAAAGTTTCATAACCAAAACAATGAAGAATATTAATAATACCGGTGGATAAAGTATAATCCTCCCCCAATCCCATGATAGGATCGATGCCAACCAATATATCTATGCCATTGCCAACTTTCCATGTAAGATCTTTGGCAATCCAATTATAGACCTTGATAAATCCAACCCATATCGAAGAAGTGCCCCGCATATTTTTCACTGGGTTCCTGAACGAGTTAATGACATCATCCTTAATATACTTCACATTGAGAATTTTTGTCCAAAGGGTTGGACAAAAAAGTCCCCGCCAAAAACTTTTCAATCTTAATGCACAACTGAACATAGATAAATTCTTAATCCCCCATCCTCCATTGTCAACACGTAAATCAATATGCTCCCACCTAGACATAATTAGATTGTTGTTCATTGAGCCACCCGTCCAAAGGAAGTTAAAGAAAATTTTTCTCAAACAATTGATAATATAAACTGGAATCTGAAGGAGAGAAAACGAGTACACAAGGATGTCTGTAAGTACATATTTAATAAGTGTGAGAGGACCTACAATAGACAATAACCTGTAAGTCCAATTATTAATTTTCTGTTCAACTCGCTTAATAAGCCACATCCAATCTTGACGCCTCACCACGTTTGAGAAAGTAGCCCAAATATTTAAACCCCTCCTCAAGTGGACTGAAATTGTATGGCAGTATTCCTTTAAAGACCTCAATTTCACACCACCACATATGCATCGAAGATGCTAAACTTATCGCTAGAGACGAACATTATAAAAGGAGAAAAATCAGAGAGTCCATAGCAATAGAGAAGGTTCCAGCCAATCTTAATAGAGATGATGGCCTAAAACTCAATGAGTGCTGGCTCCCAATAATCCGCCATCTTAAGAATAGTAACCCTCATATTAAAAGCAATAAATCTAATAATTAAACAAATTTTACCTTATAAACACTTTAGCCTCTCCTTTAAAAACTAATATTGTTATAAAATTAAAAAACTATTTAATAATTATTATATCATAATAATTTTTACTAACAATTTTAAAAAAATTAGATCTTATTAATTGAAAATAATTATTAATAATCCATATAAGAATTTAATTTTATTTTTTATGATAAATTAAAATTAAAATCAATAAAATAGTTTAATAATTAAAAAAAATTATTAATCTTTATGATAAATTAATAATAAAGTCTAACAATTAAAAAAAGTAAAATTGATATAATTATTAAAGTAATTATTAAAAAATAGAATTTTTTAGTAATCAATTTTAAATTGATAATTAAATTCTAAACTAATTATTAATTATCAATTAATGATCAAGTTAAACTTTGCATTAAAATAATAATTTTTTTTAAATAATTAAGTTTTATCATACCTTTAATAATTATTAACTTAATAATTATAAATAATTTATAATAATTGTTGAATAAATAAGTAATAATTAAAACTACCATTAATAGTTAATCATAATAATTAATAATTAAAATACCATAAAATAAAACTATCGGCTAAAAAACCTATTAATTTTTTTGTAACAACCTTACACATATTATTAGTTAATTTCCTTACCTAAGTTGCCTTGAGATAGTTTTCTCCTAATGATGAGCCCTACTATGTGGCTCGAAACGTCAAGAAGTTAAACCATCTAAGCGCAGTCTCCTTCTGATCTTTGACCTCAATTTCACAGTTCGGGATACCATAATGGTACACCCTTGAATTTCTTTTGCTTACCAACATGACCGATGCATTAAAGAATTCATTAAGAATGCATGAATAGTTCTCCCATTAATCAACAGAGTTCAACCCAGCCAAGAGCACATCATCCACAAACAAGATATGTGAATTAGATAATCCATGAGTGAATTTAATACCATTGACACTTCCCACCTCCTTTGCTTCAGCAATCCTTCTGCTCAGGCCCTCAATGATCAATAAAAATATAAGTGGTGACAGTGGAAAACCCTGTCTGACCCCTCTAGTTATTCTGAAAAAATTAGATGGAGCACCATTAACTAACACAACAATACTAGCAGTGGAAACACATGCCATAATCCAATGTATAACCAAAGGGGGTAATCCAATCTGGATGGGGATCAAATGCAGAAAAACCCAGTCCACCCTATCATATGCTTTTTCCGGGTCAATCTTAAGTAACATAGCTTGGAGATTTCTAGCCTTAAAAGAATGTATCACCTCCTGTGTAATGCCAATGGCATCCAATATATTTCTATCCATTAAGAACCCAAATTGTTCACCCGAGATGCATCTAGAAAGAATAGGCTTCAACCGAATTGATATAATCTTTGATATGATTTTATATGGCAAATTGCAGAGTGTTGATTCGGCAAAAATCCCCAAAGGTAGTAGGTTTACCAGTCTTCGGAATCAAACTAAGAAATGTAGAATTAAGGCCACTTGAAATATATCCTTCTGATCTGGAAAACTCAATCATCTTCGGAATGTCTACCCATATTGTTATATCCTTATATTGTTATGTTTATTTCTTCATATAATTGTTATGTTTATTTCTTCATATAACTGAAAATACAAAACACATCATAAAATTGAAATGATTAGATATTTCATGGAAAAGTTAATTTTTGAAACATAATACATGTTAAATTGCTTCCAATAGAGGGTTTGAAGAGGATAAGTTCAACTAAATAGGAGATCAAATTAAGAAAGAAAAGGAGAAATCCAAGAGAACACCAAAATATTAACATCGTTCATGTTAAATTGTTTCCAAAAGTGGGTTTGTAATAGTGAGTTTGCAGAGGATGAGGAGTTTAACTAAATAGGAGATCAAGTTAAGAAAGAAAAAGAGAAATCCAAAACAAGGAGATCAAATTAAGAAAGAAAAAGAGAAATCCAAAACAATGGCTTAATGTTCTTGGTGAGATAAGGGTCTTTGCATGACACTCCATCGGAATATACATTTTCAAAAGCTATTTTGTTTAAAAAACCATTGTGTGAAAGTAATAACATATCTCTATAATTGTATGGGTTATCGCAAGGCCTAAAATTTTATATACAATTTTTTTAATGGAAAATTGCTTAAGTGGCTCCCAAGAAATTGTTTCCTTTTTATCTCAAAGACAAACACACTCATTGCTAAATTAAAAACATGTGTCCACTTGCATTCCTTTTCAAATAACTTCTCACCATCCATGCAACCATATTCCATGTTCAATATAAATTCCACATCATATTTTTAGGAACATGTGCATGTTCTTGAAAGTGCACATGCAGTAAGAATGTGTAAGAGTTCCTCTGTGTATAAAAAAAGATTAATCGAGTTGATTACTATTCTTATTCGGCCCTCCTAAACCAACAACTTTTATACAAGAAGCTAATGCAAGTGCATTTTAGGAGGAGATACACTAATTCAAGGAGTTACAATCATCCATGGCCAATTGTAGGTAAGTTTTATTTGTGTTAACATATTTATAAATTTTTACATTTTAGAATTCTCATATTTTTTAAAATTGTGTTGTTATTGAGGAATTGCATCTCTTCTTCCACAATGATGGTAGAAAGCCCTAATCTAAATAGAAACAAAAAGCCTAACCCACTGTAAGAACCATAAAATGAAATAAATAGGTGTTTAGACATGAGCTTAGAAAATTAATTGGGGAGCTAAGGAACATATGATTACCATTCATCTTTTCACTAGCCACTTCCCTTGATACCATTTTTGCTTCCATTGACCATACTCATGGCCAATTATTTGATTTATTTGAATACAAGGAGATGATGAAAGGGTTTTACTCTAGTTACATTAGTAAGGAAGAGGCTAAAATGTCACATATAACCATAGAAAATATTGTTCAGTTATTCATTGACCCTAGAACCAGCTAACCACTTGACCTAAGAAATATGCATCGTTGCATGGACTGTTGTGCATTCTAGTAATGTTGAGACCACTATATATATTGATGGTTTATGGTATTTGATAAACCCCCATGTAGTAAGAGGGAGGTTCCCTTGTATTTTATTTGAAAATTATGGGTTGAGTTCATTCTTACTTACCATGTCAATTATTTTGTCATTGTTGAATTCCAGGTTGTTGGTCTTTGCTCGACACAAGATCAAGCAATTGCTAGAAGTAACCCACTAAAAGGGCTACTTGCTCCTTATTGCATGCCCAATCCTCTCCCAACCACTTAAGGTTGATGATAGGATTTGAGCTACTAGTACTATGATATCATCCTTAAAATGTAGTCTAGTCCATCACAATGCATTTGTAGTACCTTTTGGTCAAGAGACATCATCTGATGATGTTGGGCCACTTGGTGTTGGGACTTCGTCTAGCTAATATGTTCATTCTAGTTCCAAGCCATGGCCTTAGAGAGGATCCTATTTCTAGGCCATGGCCTTGTGGCCTTATTTACATTTGATTCTAACAACACACGATGGGCATCATTATAATATTTTCAACGAGTATTCTTTCCAAATGCATTAAAAATACAGTAAAGATTTATAACCACATGATTAGTGGTATTTGAACTTTTAACTATCTTTGTGCCAAGATTTTTCCCATGAATAGATAAGCTGTGTGATTTTAAGACAAAAATAACTAAAATCTAGATGCATCATCTTTCGAGAATATCTTGAGTGATGAGTTTTTTTATGCTCACTTAAGTTATTTTAATATCTCACTTGAGCTATTAAAAGATCAATCAACATATTGACTAAGCCCTCAATCGAGTTGATTTGGAAATCAATCGAAACCCTCGATCGGGGGTTTACTTGGGTTAACAAAACCATTAATTTAACTACTTATAGATTTATAAAGATACTTTTAATTTTTTTAAATAAAAATGACAAATCATATTATTTCTACACAAAATTCAAAAACACAAATTAAATTTTAGCTCCAAGGAATTAAGCCTTTTAATAGCTTTTTTTTAATAAAAAGTTACAAATCCTGTGAGAGATGATAACATATTTTCCATTATATAATATAAGTATAATGAAAAACCATGGGTTAGAAAGGAAACCCAAATGTTGGAAGGGAAAACAATCCTATAGTTCACAACATGGTACATCCAGGGTTTTTTTTTCCGCCATAAAGAAACTTTAGATAATTTCTCTAAAATGAGTCTAGCCATCACACCAACGATATTGTTAATACCTTAAATGTCAAGGACTGAAAACATTAAGATGTAGCCAACCTAGTCGAGGCCACTTATAGAGGCACATATCCATCATTAATCTCTTCAATGTAGACTATCACTCACAACTATTCTGGAGAACACAGTTAGAGCATTCTTCAATCCAAATGGCATGACTATGTAAGAAAACAACCCAAAATCTGTCACAAATGTAGATTTTTCCTAATCCTCTTTGGCAATTGGTACTTTATTATATGTTCATAATCCATATGTAAATGAATGACATTCATGTCCTACAACTTCATTAATTATTTCATCTATGTATGGGGTACAAAGGGATCTTTCGATGTCATTTTATTCAATCCCCTGAAGTCAACATATATTCTAAGCTTCTTTGGATCGTGAGCTTCTTTGGCTAATCAACCATTTTTCTAGCCCATTCTAATTCAACACTTGGGAAAAAAATGTTTATTGCTAAAATGTTTTCAATTTCTTTATGTACTATTTCCTTGTATTTATGAGCTATCTTGTATGGCTTCTTCTTTACAATTTTTGTGTTAGCAAGATCAATTTGTTTTTCTTCTCACCATTTATTCAACCAATCTTCTAATAACTTTGTAATCAATTTCTAAACATCTTAATAATATTTGAGCAAATCCACTTGTGTTTGTATCCATCCATTATGGGGATTTGTACTCATCTATTTTTCTTTCTCCTTCTTTGACTTGTTTATATTGTGGGGGGGATTTGATTGTTTTGTTTTCTTCATTTTCACCTTGTTTGTTTATTTTTAGTATATATTTGATTTCTTTTACAACTTTTGTGTGATATTTCCTCCCTCTAGAACTCTTACCCATAAATTTTCTATTTTCCTTCTCAAGTCATGTTATCTTTTTATTTGCATGGTATGTTATTCTATTGCAAGTCGAAGTTGACCCTATGTTGAATTTCTTCTTGCAGTTGTACTTATTATTCTCTTTAACTGGATTTTCTACAAATGGTTGGATTATTTGTACTATTTTTTCTAGTGGATACACGTGACCCCTTCTCATTAGTTGCCTCCTTAGCTAGCTTCTTGGTTATTTTATTCATTAATAAATAATTACATCATTTACATTTCCTCATGGATTAACAGCCCATGAATAATAAAACTGTCAAATACTTGCATATGCAATAACGTTAAACATCCACTAGTGGGGCATTGGCCTTGAGCTCCACACTAGGGCGAATACACACACACCGCATATACACAGTATTTACATTGAAGTTAATAAACATCAAGGGAAAAATGGGGTATTACAATTCCATAGCTTGAATCTCAACAAAAGCTGTTTGAAAAACTACTGTCTTGGTAGATTCACTGCGGGCAAATAACCCATCATTTCAGAAATCTGAAAGAGGTTTTTGTGCAAAATATAACTAGCTTAATTTCTATGGTTTTGGTTTCAATTTTTGACCAATTTGTAGTTTAGGGCGTGCATTTTAATGAGCATTTCATAGATAGATTGGGTTTCTAGAGTTTCTAGGGCTAGATTAGTTTTCTAGGGTTTCTAGGGATAAATTAGGTTTCCAAGGCTATATTAGGTTTCTAGGTTTGTAGATTTGGATTCTAGGGACCTTGTGTTCCATTAAGAAAACCCTAGTGTCTTGTTTGGACTAATAAAAGGAATTGCTACCAAAAGAGGATGTCAATTGCAATAACAATGAGGATGAGGATGATGATGGAAATGATGAGGATGATGAGGATAATGATGACCAGGATGATGATACTAATGCCAATAACAATGAGGATGCATATGCAGATGGAAATGATGCATGATATTGATGATGACGGCATGAATAGTAATTATGACATGAACACTTCAACGGTGCAAGTGGCATTGTGCACACCAAATTCTAAAACGTGCACACACACATTATCTCCCCACACACACAATAAGCTTGCATGTGCATGCTCCAATACCACATGTGCATTCATCATTTCTTGCATGCACCCTTTATATCACATGTGCACCCAAGATCATTAAGAAATCCCAATTAGTGAGCCTACAATGATGAAGACGTATAGTCACCAATCAACAATTATGGAATGAAGAAGACATATAGGCTTTCTAGGGATATATTACGTTTCTAGGTTTCTAGATTAGGTTTATAGGGTTATATTAATGTTTATAGGGCTAGATTAGATTTCTATGACTAGATTAGGTTTCTAGTAGATATGAATGTTTGATAGTAGATATCATTCAATGGCGACATTGCATTCAATATTAGTGATTTGTCAATCTAGGGATTCTACAAACTAGATAAGCTAGATATGATAGGTTTGGTAGGGTATGTCAAATAGTGGAGTGGTTTGGGCTAGAAGATATTGTTGATTTAAATAGTTTTGTTGGCTTGAGAAAGGTAAGGATAGGTCAATGGTTTAGGTAAGTTTATACTAGGTTATATTAAGGTTAATGGATGATGAAGCATGATGTTGATGATGGATGAGGATCTTATGATGTAATTGGATGAGAGCAAAAATAAAGACAACAAATCCATGACGAATCTTGTGCAATTTATCAAGTTGTTTATGAATATGAAAAGTTGAACCAATATAGAAAAAATGATCTTTTGCTTGGTAACTAATGGGAGTTGCACAATGTAAGATGCATGGTTTTGATGAAGCATGATGGTTATGGTGACAATGGGTATGGGTATGGTGAAGCATGATGATGATAATGGAAAATGATCTTATGGTTTACTTGGATGAGAGAAAAAAACAAAGACAACAAATCCATGATGAAGCTTGTGCAATTTATCAAGTTGTTTATGAATATGCCAAGTGTTGGGACGTGGATATGTCATTATTATTACCATTTACAGACATCCATTTCATCCCTTTTACTTCATCTTACCAATCATCCATCACTCTATTTGCCAAAATTTCCCGTAAAATGCTATGTTATGCTTATTTACGCTTTAGTGCTTAATTAATGCTTAAATTCCTTTATTTTTAATAGATTAAGGATTATTATGCATGATTTTACTAATGGCAGTTTATGCTGCAAGTTATCAAGTAACAACACTCTTGTATTTGTTGCAACTCTTCAAGTTGCGACACTCATGGTTGGCATACTAGCACACATCCACATGGGAATCCACAACATGGATTTGTTCCTTGGTTCAATGGCATGGATTTGTGACCCTCGATTCGTAACTAGGTCCAACATGGAAGCCTCTAGCTCATGGTCAATTGATCTCAGTCAAACACGTTCCAGATAAGAAGAGATAGTTTTACGTTGCGATTTCCGGGTAGATTAAGACTAATTTTGAAAATCTAGGACATGGGTTTTGTGCAAAACGGGCCAAATTACACGAATCATGAGAATATTCTCCCAATAAGTGCATGATATGGGAGATAGGGGTGGTTCTTTAAGGATGATTTTCCCATATTTATTGTAATGGTCGATTTTTCAAGATTAAAAAAATTGCTTTTAAACAAAATCCATGTGTGGAATTCGGTTTTTGATATCTGTCAAGGATTTCATGTATAGATATGCAACCAATATCATGTAGGAGGGGGTGGGTAGAAAGAAAAAGAGACAAAGTAGCAGCCTATTAAATCTATTGTATCACTCTTTTCTCCATAATAGAAGATGTGTTGATTGATATGATCTGAGTTTTAATTCTTGAGTTGTTTCAACAACCTTAGTTGGAGAAGGAAGGCCCCCCTTCAAGGACTAGGTGCTTCCTTTTCATTTATTTGTTTCATTATATTTATCATAGATTGTTAATTGAATTTATAGATGTCACCATTTCTTCAAAATTCTTGTTTATTGCATACGTTGTTACTCATAGAGTTGGATCGTTTTTGTTGATGAATGGTTATTGCTATTACTTTTATAGATTAGAATCTTAGTTTTTTCGTGTGGTTGGATTTTAGATACTCTTCCTATTTTTATATTAGTAGGTGCATTCTTTTAATGTGATTGTGAGCTAGAAGTCGATTGGAAGCATTTTTAGTGGTTGTTACATAGATTGATCAAGTATTGCATTGAGTGATTTAATTTACTAGTGAGTGTGAAATTTCCTTCACCAGCAGCGAGTTCTGTGATTTCTTTAATATCTAATACATTGCATGTGTGAGTATTTTCCCTGCAAAGTTGTGTTATGATAGATTTCCTTTTTCAAGTTAAATTGCAATTTCTTTTGGTGTGGATTGATTAAAAATTTTATTTCCTATTGCACGATCATCATAGGATCATCATTAAAAACAAAATTGTAGCCTACATAGATTTTGCACGTAACCTTGAAAGTTTTACGTTCCTTGGTTGATAATTTATGTGAAGGTTAATAGTTGTTTTAAAAAGACAATTAAAACCCCCAACATTTTGGCACCATTTTTAGGGAGGTTATAAGGGTGCAAGAGTAGAATTTAGAGCTGATAGTTGCATCCCTAATACTATTGAGGCTTCATAACTAAAGAAGGGATGTAAGAACCTACGCATCTGTCGCCAATCCCTCCAAAAAAGGGCCATGCAACAGACTCCTATTTCACCAGCACTAGAGAATATAGTTGCATGGGTAAAAGAGAATATAGAATGCATAAATAGAGGTAGAAGAATAATAACTAATATCATTCCAGTTAGTGGTGTTGTAAGCGCAACCCATTCTACTAACCAATTGATAGGAACATTCAAAGGAGGAGCACATAAAGAACCTCTTCTATTTTAGCAAGAGATTGTAGGTGAGAAATATGCAAGATCTAACAAGGAAGATGTTGCTACCTTTGAATTTCCCATCAAAGGTCCAGTAGGAGTGGCACCAATGCAAAGCATTCCCTAATCTATTCTACCAAATTTCCATGGTTTGGAAAATGAATACCTAGATACATTTTTATTTGAATTTGAAGTACTTTGTAGAGGATATGATTATAATACTAATGCTCAAAGGATGAAAATATATCCTCTTACTATGAAAGGAGCAACTCTTCGATGGTTCATGAGCCTCGATGGGAACTACATTCAAACTTGGAAACACATGAAACATGTATTCTTGAAGAAGTACCAAGATTATTGCAGGACCAATGAAGATATCTTCGGAAAGACAAAAGGGGAAGAAGAAAATTTGGAGGACTCTATGGAACGCTTACAATACAACCCAGGGTAATTTTTAGGGGCAAAATTTTGCCAAATGGTTATTTTTTGGGAATTTTTTCAAAAAACAAATTCGCTATTTGGTCAATTTTAATCTCTAATATCTCCTTTATGTACATAAAATATGTTTTTTTTAATTGTAATAGTCACCAAAATTTACATATTTTAGTAGTAAATTGTATGTTTCATATTTAACATTTTCCTACTTATCTATATATATGATTTTTTCAACCCAAAATAATTACCTAGAAAACTATACTTAGGTATAATATTAGAATCCTTAAAATTACCCCGATACAACCTTTAAAGATCAAAATAGAGACAACTGGGGAAAGATATATTGAAAATATTCCTACTAAAAAAATCCATGATGAATCTTTAGAAATCGTAAATCTAATGGGAACAGGTGATGTATTTTAGCTACCATATGATGATGTTTATGAGTTATGTAGAAGGTATTCAAGAGCAAACTCCAAGATTGGTAAGAATTCTAGAGAAATTTATTCTCAATTTTTGAAATCTACTGCAAGAACAGGAGCTACAGGAGTTGAAACTGGTAATTTATTTGAAAATTTTAAAACTGATATTATTAGTTCTTTGAATTCACAATTGGGTATTTTGCAGGCTAAGAGAAAGCAAGAGGAATTTGAGGAATCATTTTTCCCTAGATGCCAAAATAAACATCACACATTTTATTTCCCTTTGGGAGGTCTTGAAATTTGTGGCATGCTTGAATTGAAAGAAACATATAAAGGAGATCCAAAAGTTGCAGCAGATTCACTTTACACAATGGCACTACAACAACCATGGCAACCGTGGCCTACATGTATGGTTCAAAAATATATCCCTCCATTTTCTTATCCTCATAATAAATCACTGGATACTCCTTTACCATGGCAGCCATGGTAGTCTCAGCATAACCCCTACCAACCTTGGCGAGAAGGTCGACATGGCCCATCTTACAATAACATGGCTACTTCCCTCATCTTTCAACACAAACATATCCTCTAAACTTTTCACAAGCTTTTCAACCACAAAATTAGCCACACCTACCTTCCCATCAAACTCCTCCAGACCCTACACAAATTCCTGTCCAATCCATCCCACACCCTAACAATAATAAAGTAGTACAACATGCTTACATTGTTGAAATGCAAAATTTTCCTATCTTTCCTGCATGTCCTACCTCACCTACACCACTGAAAGAATGTCATACGAGGTCTGGGAAAGTTTTAAATCCAAGAATTGCAGGGATCATGGAAGAAAATGAAGTTTCTCCTAGTCCTTATCAACAATCAAATAAGATAAATAAGACATGGATAACATATGATAAAGAACAAATATTGAAACCAAAAATTGAAGAACTTCCTACATCATTGGCACCAGATCTAGATCTCTTATGCATTCAGGAAGATCAACTTTCTAAAGAACTTCATGATATGACAAATACAAGAAATCAAGGAAGCAAAGATTATATTGAAGCTTGGTCTCAACTTATCACCAGTCTGCAACATCATTCCATATTTCAACAATTCATGGAATTGTCTCTTCAAGGGAAGTTGGCCTCTCATATCTTTGGTTTTATCGAGATACAGTTTTCATATTTGGGTATGAGCATACTTGATACCTTGTTTCGAAAGTGGCTCCATTGGAAGTACTCTTATACTTGAACATTTTTCCTTTTCAAGAAAAGTAGGGTAGGATAGTGTGGATAAAAATAAAATAGTAAAGAGAAAAATAAGTCCAGTTGTGAAAACCAGTTTTGGCGGTAGCAACCAGGGTATTTTTTAAGGATTCTAATATTATACTTAAGTATAGTATCATAGGTGATTATTTTGGATTGAAAAAAGCATGTATATAGATAGGTAGGCGAATACTAAATATGAAACATACAATTTACTACTAAAAGTGTAAATTTTGGCGAATATTATAATAAAAAAATGCATTTTATGTAAGGATAGATGATATTAGAGACTAAAAATGACCAAATAACAAATTTATTTTTTGAAAAAGGCCCAAAAAATAGCCAATTGGGGAAATTTTTCCCCTAAAAATTACCCTGAGTTTGCCACAGCTGGACACAAACTTTGCTTGAAAACCAATTTACTGGTTGGAAAGGTTCATAATAGGTTTTGCAAGTTTCATCTCGGTTCTATTTTCAGTATGGTTATTCAAAATCATTTATTTTGTACTCATATTGGATGAGGTGCAATTCATTAAGGTCCACCTTCCAATGGTCTTGTCCCATTGACCTCAACACATTATCTGGGAAACAAGACTTGAGTTATGTATAGTAACTTGGAGTTCACATACATCAATGGTAAATTTCCTTGCTGATGATCAAGGGAATACATCAATGTCTCTTGTTTTTCAAATCTTGTAGGTGACTCGACTTCAACACACCCATTCGTACCTCCTAGGTTGTACTATTGTTCCTTGATAGCTCATTGTCATCACTAGTGAGTTGTCTCGCGTTGGTTAACACTTTTTATTATTGATTGGTAATCCAACGAATTTTCTCCATGTTCAACTTAAAGAACACTCATTCACATGGATTAAATTGCACATTAGCACAAATATTAGATGAATACTATATATATCTATTGTTCCAGCAGATCAACAACATTTGTTTTTCATTTATTTTCCAACAATCAACAGTTTCAAGATCCACCACTATACTTGCATGAACCGCACCTTCAGCATCATCTACAACATCATTTAGTTCAACTACACAGTTCCTCATTCATATAGAAGATCAGATCGATCCCTCATTAGTTCATCCTACATCATATCCAGTAGACATCAATTCATCCATGCCAATCAAAGCTTTCATGGAGATAAAACTTGAGGTAAAATATCATGAGTTTTTATTTATTAAAAATTTAGGAGAATGTCATGAAAACCCACAAGCACTATTCATTTCTATCATTTCCATTTCTTTACCATTCCATCCATGTTCATTTCAAAACCTCCCTTGTTCCATGTGACCCAAACTAGCATCATCCTACCCATGACATTATCTCCCACAACCTTGCTGGAGGAATAAGATGATATAAACTGTTGCAGAAGTTGTTGCAAATTGCGTGCTGCTACAACTTGTGTGTTGTTGTAACTTGTGTTGGATCATTTATGAGAAAAAACTTGATGTTACTTCTTGTAGCATCATGTTGTTACTCCATCATAATTGACTATAAATCAAACCCAGCTTGTAATTTATGAGAAAAAACTTGATGTTACTTCTTGTAGCATCATGTTGTTACTCCATCATAATTGACTACAAATCACTTGAGACATGCTTTTGAAGGTGTGTTGAATATGAAAATTGAATATATCACTGCTAAGATCATCTAAGTGAACATGAATTGAAAAATCATAAGTTAGATAACTTGTTTTCTTCATGGTTGACCAATAATGACATGTTTTTGAAGATGACTCATTTACAAGAAATGTAAACTTTGCAAAAAAGAGATAGTCATTATTTGAGGAGGTTTCAAAATGCTATTTGGAAAAAGGAATTGGATTCTATCAGTATCATCAGTTGGGAAAGCAGAGTTGGTTATTATGCATGGAAACATGAAATGAAAATTCAAATGGGTCCTTTCAACTATGATGCTACAAAGATATTTAGTTTCATGAGGACATGAAACATGTTTAGTTTGGGGGTAAAATATTGCTAGCTCATTCGGTTAAGGTGTGGGTCTTGTCAGGAGGGCGACCTAGATTCAATTCCCCTTAGGGGTGAGCTAGTTGGGAGGAGCCACCCAAAATCCAACCAGTTGAGGGTTGGTGTGGCCAAGGCCAGGTGCGATCCCGGGTGATTTTAACGACTTAGATTCCCCTGGTTCATGGTTTCTTTGACCAAAGACCACTCCCGCAAGTCAGGGAGATTCCAGGAAAAAAACACATGTTCATTTTGGGGGAGATGTTTGGCCGTGGATATGTCACTATTATTACTATTTATAGACATCCATTTCATCCGTTTTCCTTAATCTTACCACTCATCCATCACTCTATTTGCCATAATTTTCTGTAAAATGTTATGTTATGCTTATTTACGCGTTAGTGGTTAAGTTATGCTCATTTTCCTTTATTTTTAATAGATTAAGGATTATTATGCATGATTTTACTAATGACGGGTTATGTTGCAAGTTCTCAAGAAACATCACTCTTGTATTTGTTGCGGCATTCATGGTTGGCATACTAGCACACCTCCACATTGAAATACACATCATGTATTTGTTCCTAGGTTCAATGGCATGGAATTGTCACCCTCAATTCATACCCAGGTCCAACATGGCATCCTCCAGCTCGTGGTCAAGTGATCTCAATCAAACACATGTTGGATAAGAAGAGACAATTTTGCGTTTCAATTTGCAGGCATATGAAGACGAATTTAAAAAATCTGGGACATGAGTTTTGTGCAGAATGGGCCAAATTAAGTTACTTGCAAGCAGACTCTCTAGAAAGTCCATGATATGGAAGATATGGGTGGTTCTTTAAGGACGGTTTTCCCATATTTATTGCTATGGCCGGTTTTTCAATATTGACAAATTTGTTTAAACAAAATCCATGTGTTGAATTCAGTGTCTGATCTTTGTAAAGGATTTCATGTATAAATATGCAACCAATCTCATGTGGGAGGGGGTAGGTAGAGAGAACAAGAGATAGTATAGTTGACTATTAAATATACTATATCACTCTTTTATCCATAATAGAAGACTTGTTGATTCATATGATTTGAGTTTTAATTCTTGAGTTGTTTTAGCAACCCTGGTTGGAGAAGAAAAGGCCCCCTTCAATGACCAGGTGCTTCTATTTCAGTTAGTTGTTTCATAGATTTATCATAGATCATTAATTGAATTTATAGTTGTCACTGTAACTTACTTCTAAATACTTGTTTATTGCATACGATGTTACTCATAGAGTTGGATCGTTTTTGTTAATGATTGGTTATTGATGTTACTTTTATAGATCGGAATCTCAGTTTTTTCATGTATTTGGATTTTAGATAGTCTTCTTATTTTTATATTAACAGGTGCATTATTTAATGTGATTGTGAGATAGAATTCGATTGGAAGCATTGTTATTGGATGTTACATAGATTGATCAAGTATTGAATTGGGTGATTTCCTTTACAACATTAATTCGAGTGATTTCATTTACAAGTAGTGAGTGTGTAATTTGCTTCACAAACAGTGAGTTGTGTGATTTCTTTAATAGCAGAGATTTCCCATGTGAGTATTTTCTTGCAAATTTGTGTTATGATAGATTTACTTTTTCAAGTTAAATTTCAATTGCTTTTTGTGTTTGGATTAATTAAATTCTTGATTGCATACTACACGATCATCATATGATCAACATTAAAAAGGAAATTGTAGCTTGCAAAGATTTTGCACGTAACCTTGAAAGTTTTACATTCCTTGGTTGATAATTAATGTGAAGGTTAATAGTTGTTTTAAAAAGACAATTAAAACACCAACAAAAAGTTGAACTAGTATAGAAATAATGAGTATGGGGATGACGATGATGGTGACAGTGAGCATGGGGATGAAGACAATTACAATGGGCATGAGGGTGGTGATGATGACTATGGTCATCAGGATGAGGATAGTGATGGTGAAAATGAGACAATGAAACAATTGTTGGTTGTGGAGCCAGATCTTCCAATCTCATAGATGATATTTTCTTAGCTCTGCATCCCAGAGGACTGTACACTCATGCCCCAACAGTTTTTGGGCCCATGGTTTTGGGTAACCCATGGTATTTTCTCATTGTGTCTCCCTTATAAAAGAAAGACATTGTAACACGGCTAGGGTTGATGTATTAGGTTTTATGCATTGTAAAGATCTCTGAGATCAGAAGAGAGACTATGAGACAGTGAAGAGGAAGTGCAGCCGTTGTGCTGTAGGTTGTATCCCTTCACTTTGCTGGACAGAATAATAATATGGAATGGCAACTTCAGTGTGGACGTAGCCCAAGTTGGGTGAAACACGATATATTTGTGTCTCTCTTGTAATGTGTATGTGTGATTATATTTACATTTATGTTTATTGTTATTGCTCTGCGATCCTGTTTTTCTAACAACAATGGGGATGGTGATGGTGACAATGAGCATTACAATGAAGCATGATGGTGATGGTGACAATGGGCATGGTGATGATGAAGCATGATGGTGATGGTGACAATGAGCATGGGGATGGTGATGAGGACAATGAGCATGATGATTCCGATGGTGAAGCAAGGTATGAAGTATCGTACCTTTGATGATTTCTTCCTTGCAAATTTTTATAGTTGGAGGTTTGTACCAACAACTAAGTTTTTATAGTGGTATACAAAAATGACCTGGTCTATAATCTTCAAATACATACCCTTTTTTTCTTTCGTGCAAAAAATGAAGTCACAACATGTCAGTTCACTAAATAAATGAAGCATACTACACTCTTGGTAGTTAATAAAAATAATAAAATGTTAACCAAAATTGATTGTACAAGATCTAAGATGTGATCATAATTTGGTTCGATGCTTGATTGGTCCTCTTCTAGCTGGGATAATTCCAAACTTATACATTGAAAAATGGGGATAGATACACATCCCTAACAATCAACCCGTCATGTAGACTCATAATCTTCCCATTCATTACTACTGCATGGAACACATAAGCCAGAGAGATTTCTCGTCCGTATTTCAACTATAGCATTATCTAATGTTCTAACTAAATGAAATCCACGAGTACCCTCGATTTTTTTGCATTCATATACCTGTGATCGATCTACATTGACCACCTCCCAAAAAAATCTATGTATGTGTTCGTTCCTTTGTGCTCCCTCCCCCATAACTGAAGAACACCATTCAACAATGTATTTTGTATCTCAAATGAGGGAAACATTTGTGAATTTCATTTCTTTCCTGGACAATGAAATCTTCATGTAGGAACCTACTCCATCATGTTCCCCTTTTCCATGTCTAATATTGAAATAGTGCAGTAGAGTTGCCATAGGGAGGTCTAATAACCCAAGTCCATGGGAGCAGTGGTGATAGATTATCGGTAATAGAGCGAAGCAGAAAGCATGCATCGATAAAGCACATTGGGGTTGCAACGCAACCCACACTTTGTGAAGGATAGAAAGAAAAGGATTACACATTGTAGGGGAATTAATGACAGGTTATCGATGTTGATGTGAAGTGTAACAAAGTTGAAATCCACGGAAGGAGTCCCCATGGGACATGTATCAGAACCCGTAGTTCAAAAATAGAGTTGTATAAAGGATTCATTATGATGAGGTTTGATGGAAAATTCCAAAAATCATTTCCTGTGAGCTATTTGTTGAGTGACATGTGGAAAATTTTTACATCTTTTTGAAAAACACCTTTGTGGATCCCGATTGATAATATAAGGATAATTTTTTGGCATGTTGTCGATGTGTTTGTAATTGATTCTGTCACAAAGGCGAATTCCAGTCGCCATGAAAATTGTACGCCTGTGTATATAATGATGGCTTGGAATTCTATTTAGTTGATTGAATGAACATAAATCAAGGTTCTGTTATATTGTGTGCTATGTACATGTTTTTGTGTATGTTTTGTTTTAGGACATAAAAATTTTAGCTATACATTTGTCCATCAATTGGTATCAAAGAAGGATAGTTGTGTGAGTTGAAGTCTTTGAGATTTTTTATGGGTTTTAAATCATTGGTGCAACTGAATCTATGAGTTTTATTTTTTGTGTGTTTGTGCCTATCTCCAATTCTAGTTAGAGGAAGTTGGTGAGACCTTGGTCATTGAAAGAGTAAGTTGATTCTAGAGGAGTTTTATCCCACATGATGTTTCTATAACTCCTCCTAAACTGGTTGAGTGGCACATGTTAGTTTGATTGAAGCCACGAATGAGATCTATGTAGGTCGTATCCATTTCTATTTTGTTTAGTCCTTTGAAGTTGAGAAAAAGTTGAGGGTTATTTTTCTGTTATGACTATGGAAGAGGATCTCTTTATAAGGGTTGTATGATTTAGTCCCAAAGATGCTAAAGTATTGTGTCTAGCTTCCTAAATAAGGTGCAATCTATTGAGAATAAATAATCTATAAAAAGAGCTATGGGTCATGATGAGTCCATAATATAAGTATCAAATACACTCCATGGTGCCATGGAATAGCAAAGAAACAACCAGAAAAAACATTCCTTTCTATAGGATAGAATGCAATTTGATTGATAATAGGACAATGTGATTTAGTAGTTATCATTTTCTGTGTTTTAGCATATTTTAATCAACTAATCAAGTGAATAAGACTATATGTGGACAAGCGCAGGTAAATATGAAAGGATGGCAAGACCCAAGCTCCAGTCAAAGCTAAAGAGAGACACAAAGTTCTTGTTTTCCCTGATTTATAGGAAAGAATCCCATGGATTGAGGTCGTGATTTCCAATGTTGAAACTAGGGTTGAAAGATTGTAATAAGTAGAGGCACTTGGGTAGTAGGGGGCCTAACACATTTTTTGAAGACTATTCTTTGTTTTTCAATTTTAATATACAGTATCTAATCTTTACGACTGTTGTAATATCCCAACTTTTGGACTAACTATTCTAATGTTATATTGGGCCATGACCCCAGCACATATGATTTATTTTGGGCATGAGCCCTAGTGCATGTGACTTATTCTTTTATATATATTGACATACTAGGCATGGACCCTGACTGACTTCCTTATTGAGTATATGACTGGGTGAGAAGGCCCTAATGTTGAGCTTATGTTCTTTAGCATATGATGTGGGTACAAGCCCTAATATACTAAGATGATATTTTGTTACTTATTGTGCAGACTATGATTTTACATGATTGACTTATGTGGTGTGTTGAGCGTGGACTCAGAAACACCCAAGTGACCTACATACTGGGCACAAGCCTCGATGTACTTAGAAGAATGTGTATGTACTGGGAGTAAGTCCTAATGTACATTGAGTGTTGGGCATAAGCCCTGGAGCACTCCAACCTTGATAAATGAATACCGGATCTGAGGAAACTTAAATATTCTAGATGTGCCTCGCAACCACATTCTAGCACTAGTGTTGAGTAGAGGTTTTGGAATTGCACTAGCGTAACGCCCATGTGAGAGTGTTGAGTTAAAAGGATCTAAAGAGCACTTAGGGTTACTGGATCTCAAAGTGTTGAGTCCGAAAAGACTCATAATAGCACTTTTACTTTCATCACATTTATTTAATTTGATTAAATGATTCATATTTTATCTATCATCAAATACTATAGGAACTGCCATGTTAAAACGAGGGAATCCGACATGCAAGAGAAAGACTAGAGGTGCCTATCCAAGCTTACCGAAAGACCATCCAAAGAAGTGGACCTTACCCTTAAATTGTTAAAACGAAGTATCATGTGAAGATACAAGATTTAATATTATTATTAAGAATTTTAATAAATAATGATGTGATTAATTATTTATAAAAGACATTGTTGCATATAGTTTATGCATAGTGGGATGCCACATTATTTAATAGTATTAATAAAGAATTAATATTTAGTGGGCAGCCACATTTGTAAATAGTATTAATAATGTATTAATACCTAGGTTAGAAATATTATTATTATAATTATTGTTATCATAATTATTATGAAGAGCTTACATCAGAACTCAGTTATAGATTAAACCATTGAAAAAGTCTTAGTGCAAGAGACTAGATATTTATTAAATAATATATTTTAAATATTATTTATTTAATTTAAAGAAACTAATTATTCCAACAGTCATAATTCAAGTCTCCCCTACATAAAGAGGGCAGATCCCAAGTTTTGGGGATCATCTATCTTTTTCATTATCATTCTCGTATGGTAATCAGAGAGAAGTCTTCTGCTCTAAGAAACTGAAGCAGCCATATATAATAATTCCATATCTGAACCAATAGTGAACCTAGGGCCTCTATCTCTCATTACATGTTGGAACCAGCTCGGGGGGACCCAGTTAGAACTAGTAATAGTGTAAGGGTCATGGTTGGGAGGAACATGGTAGCCCCAAAGTCATCCAGCTAAGAAAAATCATTGTCACAGGTCAGCTAAAGCATAAAAGGTTCTGCAATAATTGTTGTTTGAGTGTGCAGGCTTCTACAGGAAAGGATCAAGTGCCAAAGCAGCCAGACTTCTACAGGAAAGGATCAAGTGCCAAAATAGCCAGGTATGTAGTATTAATTGTTTCCATTTTCAGTCATAGTAGACATAGGCCTTTCGACTAGAATGTATACTTCAGCATTGTTTAAATTCTTAATATAGACATTATCAACTTAAAGGTTTGACCCAGAAACCAGTGGAGGGTCTAGCAGGTCTAGCCAAGCTAGCTTGTGCTAGACATTGCACAATCAGAAAATGTAGGATTATTCTCATTACTAACCAAAAGATTTCTTTTATAACTGTGCATTGCTCCTTCTGATTACATATTGTTAAGCCAGGGTATTAGTTATTTAACCATAACTATGTTTTCAAATTAGAATCATTTTACCCTTTCATAGTATAGGTTCCACGACTCTCTAAGTCTCGAAACCCTCAAGGCTCTCAAAAACTGGAAATTGAATTTTCTCCAGAATTAGAATTATACCGTAGTACCTATTGAAATCCATTGTCTTTCCCATTCTATCCATTGTAGGAAAACGATTCCATTCAAGCAGTAAAATGATTGTCAGAGTTAGGGTTTTATATCTATTTATTTATTTATTCTTCTTTCCTATTCTTAATAACCACCAAATAGGAACAACATCACAGTAAGCCAGCCATCGAATTCTCTTAAACGACCTTTCATACTTAGAATCGTAGGATCACAATAAACATATAATTATTTCCATTTTAGCTACCGTTTTTTCTTTCAAACCTTTTTGGCGAACAAGAACTAGAATTCGTAGGTAGAATTGAGAGTCTCGTCATTTAAAACATTCAAGAGCCAAACGTTGAAACATTACACAATGACCACGACTTGTATTTTATTCTTGAAACCATAAACGAAAATGCAGTAGAAAATTAGGGGTTACTACTTCACACAACAGATACAGACTCACAATTTACATTTAAACCTTAAAACCCTGATGGACTCAAGGATCGAATCCCACAATCAAAATGATAGGGGTCTCATACTATTCGAATTAAAAGGCCCAGGTCAGGTATCAAACCCCGGGAGAATTTCAAAGTCCCAAGTCCCATTTAAAAATCTAGACAAGAGACAGAAGTATAATTGACATCAACATTTAACCAAATTTTCCATACAGAGGAGCAAAGCGATTATCTTTAGGTTGGAAGCAATATCATCATTTTAGACACATATAAATTCTTGTATGCTACAGGAAAATGCAGAATAGAGAAATGGTAATTTTCTTATGCTGGCATGGACCCCATTATTTTAGTCAAACAACCTTCACCCAGATTTTGAACTGATAGAATACTAAATGAAAGAAACCCAGTGACCTGATTCATTCACGCATCCATTTGAGTCTCATATCAAAACGCAATAGTCTATTCCACATTACCAATAGCAAAATGAGATCCACGAATAATTACATAAGAGTTTATATTCTTTCAAAAACCCATATTTACACTAGCATGAATACATTGAAAACAACCGAGACCAACTCACTAAAACCCTAACAGCAACATGGAAACCCTCATAAGTTTGACCCATCGAAATAGTATTACAACAATTTATTGAAACACCTAGTCAAGCCAAAGGAGACCACTCTAGAGACTCCAAAACTTGAGTGATCCAAAGGAATCACGAGTCTCTCCCATGCAAACTTATCAAAAAATTCTCCAACCACTGAGAAAGATAGGTGTGAGGGGTTGAAAGAACCTAGGACTTACCAGTCCAAACGCCTTGTACAGTTCGTGTTGTTTCCCTTCTAGTCCACGTAGAGAGCCACACCATACCTGTCAGTGAAGGAAGCGAAAAGAAGTTAGGGCCTGGACAACTCCCTAAAATGGAAGCAAAACTGAGAAGTTCCAGTGTTAAACATGGACATAGTTACCTGTAGGACGTTCTTCTACATCACATTCGTGTTCACCAAACATTATCCTGGCCATGAGCGTAGCTCAGGCTAGGCGCAGCTACCTCACAAACAAAGCTAAAACCCTCCCAGCCAAAAGACCAAGCAAACCCACGACTTGACAACTTTTGTGTAACCCTCGCTAAGACCCTTAGTCCAGTTGTCCAAAAGCCACGTGACAACCATGTGTGACATTAATGCATCCAACCACCATGATAGGACCCATTTGCGAATTACAAAACTATATAGTATGGTCGTGTGGGTTCAACACTCTTAGTTAATTACCATTAAAACAAAGACCTCAATATTTACATGTTTAGCACAAGGGGTGCCTTAACCTTGAGAGTTTTTACATGTTGGATTTACTCAAATGATGGCCACAGAAGAACACCTGCAAGGAGATGACAAATAAAGATACATTAGCGAAATCGCTAAGTAAGTCCACAAGTTTCAAGCATTCACACCTTACCTCTCAACAACTCCACCAGGAGTGTTTGGATCAACCCCAAAGTTTCAAGGTATTTCAACCTCTCTCATCAAGTTCATCATGCCTGAGAATTGACATTTAGACGATTGAGATTTAAAACATACATTTAGATCATATAAGAGGGAAACAAACTGCTAGTATTATTTCATGGCTGAACTTTACACAAACATATTCATCATAATTACTTCCGCAATGAAAGCAAGATCGATAAAAAATACCTTGTTAGAATTTTTCCTAAACACTTGGATACTGTATGCAAGAACCGATACTCTTCACATTGTTGAACATTAATTCTATAAATATATAATCTAGGTCAGGAAAACTTGCAAGAAGAAGATTTTTTTTTCTTCTATTTCACTATTTTAGGGACATTACAACTGTTATGGATTCAATGGCATTTAAATGAAGAACCAACGTTACTTACCACCCGTGAGTTCATAAGTTTTATTTCACTTCTATGATAAGCATTGAGGAGGGCCCCCTCATTACATAGATCAGGATTCGTGTGCTTTATTTCTATATTAATTTATGCATCTTGTTGTTTATTTCTGAAGCATATATGTGTGGATTATTTGAGATATTGATTTGATACCAAAGATAAGTTCCGCGCATAATATTCTTGCATCTGTAGTTCCGCAACACAACATCTGTAGTTCCAATGGATAGAGTCTGTAGTCCTGTAGCTATCATTTGCAAAGGAAATTTTCATATCTATATTAGGCCATGTGCAAGCTAATGAGGGTCACTTTTGGCGCGTTAGATGCAATAAAAAACTGAAAATCAGGCATCCCTCAACTTACTTGGATTTTTTGAGATACTTACGCAAAATATCTTGCATTGAGTAAAAAAGATGAAATGTAGGAAATTGAATCATGTTTTCGAATATATAACTTTTATGTATTGAAAATTTGCACAGCTATGTCAGGTTTCATGTTTTCTAACAGTCACTTTTCATTTTCTTGGCAAATGATAAGGTATATGTTTTTGTGGGTGCAACCTTTCAATGCCTAAATGACGGTTTCAGGATACAAAAATTGGTAGACATGTATAGAACCCGTAGCACTAGTGCAATGCTATTTTTACAAAATTAAATGTTTAATTTTTAATTTTATTTAATTATGTAAGTGATCAAACCTCGAGAACGGTACGTCAAATGTGGGTGAAACCTTTGAAGGTCTTAATAGAGTTATTTTGACTTGAATTTTTTACAGCATGTAAAGGTCGGTGTCCTCTAGTGCAGCATACAAGTTGTTTTAAAAATGATTGTGAAATGAAAAAGTTAAGGAATAAACACTAATAGTATGTTTTTTGTCCAATGTAGTGATGACACAAGAAAATTAGGAATTAAATAGAAAATATCAATATTTTTTTTTTTAAATTACATATTTGGAATCTGCATAAAAAATTCTTTCTAT